>OOFE01045663.1:0-24008 GCA_900323365.1 Monocentris japonica | reverse complement strand
CGGCCGGCTCGTGAATGGATGCTGGCCCAGCAGTACTCACAGTAGTACTGCAGGCAGGTGACATTGGCACAGAAGAAGGGGGCGAACTTCCCCCCGCAACGTGCCCCCTGGCACTCATCACACATCTGGTCATCCAAGACGTACGGCTTGACCTCCACCTGAGGACAGGGAGAATAAAAGACAGGGCTTAACTTATTCCCATCCACATACGTAGCAGTGTCGGCCATCTCTTTACACTTGCTGTTGGAGCCTTGTGGTTTCTAACCTAAGTGGACAATTTCAAGCCGGTGGTGTCAGCTGTGCCATTAACTTGTTATTGTTCAGATGTTGGGTGAGGTGTGGTGGGCTGCATGTAAGACTAAGTGTAGCTACAATGGCAGTGGAATGTAGAGGAGTGTTCCATTGCATTGGAAACAAGTGGAATAATAGGAAAAGTGGGATTTACAACTCAGTACTATCAGATCATGTGTATTTGTAAATGCTATCCGGATCAAATAAATGTTTATCATCCATTTAACTATTTGACTTCTTTCCTATGTCTGACACCGCACAACCAATATGTATGGCGTATATATATATATATATGTTCAAATAGCTGCTGTGTACATCCAAGTGTATTAGCTCCTTCAGGCCATTATCCACAAAGCCCATGCCAGGCAATTTCTCTCCAATTTTCTAAAATTAAACTGGCAGGTATTCTCCTGTCCAACAGTGAATTGAGTTTGACCATTAGCCTGGGGACAAGAAATGAGAGTTGCGTTACCATGGAGACGCCTCAGCACGGAAGCAGTCAGGCTTGATGCCGACCTTGCTACAGCATGGCCACAAATGAAAGATTATCAAAACCCTTCAACTGTAGCTGAACAGTCTCAGCTGAACTCCACAACAACTACAATGCAACATCCACTGCTGTGAGCAACAGCCTTCAGCAAGACAAATGACAAGCAGGCCGAGGCAGAAACGGCAAGGCAGCCATGCTATTAAAAACCATTATCAAGTCCGTGGACATGAGGTCAATCAGGGATAATTGAGCCTCTCTGTCCTATCATTAAGAGCCATTTCCAGCTAATGGAATGATTGTGGTCTCCAAGGGCGTGAAGAGAGAAAATTGGAAACAAAAGTGGTGACGATAGACATCCTTGTTCTCTACCACAACCTTGAACCCAGGCTAACCCTGTAATAAAGATGGCATTGTGGTTGACTAAATAGGCCTTCAGCAGTGTGTATGGGAGGGAGGAAAGTGATTCTCAAGCATGTGCCCTGTGTGTGCACCTTTAATCACCCCCCACCTCCCCCAATAGCGACTATAGCTATTTGGAGAAGAAATTTAGCTCCTTCTTCCTGTAACCTCTCACCTCTCATCTCAGATAACGAGAATCTGCAATGAGATTGATTCTATAGGGTATTGTCTGATTCATTAGCAGCCCATAGTAAAGGAAGATGCCGCCAACCTACATTTTAATGTAGGCAAGCTACATGTTAGCATGTCACGTAGCTTCCGACCACTGGGAGAGACGAGCTACAAGCAGCCTTCAGCAGGATAACAATACTACTGTCCAATACAACCACCTTGAGGTCCTTTTTTTTCGGGGTGTCAAATTCCTTTCAAGGGCATTTGATCTCGTCCATCCTAAGACAAAAACCCAGAAAGCAGCCTTGGCTGAATCTGTATTTGTGTGTATCATCTGTACAGTATTTGGAGAGTTCTATTTCTCTCGCTACATTCATTTTTACATCTAGGAGATCCTGTCAATAAAAGTAATTTTGTCAACCCAGGACTTAGGTGAACTGCTATCCTTTGAAATGCCAAAATTGGTTTTAATTTTGTGCTTTTGACCATTGTATAAGAGTAGATGACACAGACTTTTGACTTCCGGGTCATGCTTAAGATGGCAGCTTGATTTCTGTGCTCCCTGACGGTTTAGTAAAATAACCCTGAGAACACTTCAGATATTATCAAAGTGTGTGTTTTTGTACATGATGGAAAGCAGGGTTGCTACAAGAAGTAGGAAACTATGTCTATGACAGAAAACATTGATGAATGGGCACCACGAGGTAGCCGAAGCAGCTCCCCGACCCACGAGGTGCGTGAGGATGGAGTGGGTGATGCTAGCCTACGAAGTATACTGAATGAAGGACTTCAGGCGGGACAATAAACAACAGCTCACAGACATTAAACAAGAACTGTGCAGAACTGGAACAGACTGGATGAGGCTGAGGGGCGAATTGATGAAGCAGAATCAGCACTACAGGCAGCAACAACGCTACTGAAACGGCTCTCACAGCGCCAGGCCAACATGGAGGCTAAACTGATCGACCAGGAAGGACTCGCAGACATAATATTCAGATTTATGGCATACCCGAAGAGGCGGAGGGTAACATCTCCAGTTTCCTGGAAAAACTACTGAGTGACAAGCTTGATTTCCCACATGATATGGAACTCAAAATCGAGAGAGCACACAGAGCGCTGGTACCCAAACCCAACGACCCACAGGCAAAGCCCCGGTCTCTCATTGCCAAATTAGCGAGCTACAGAGTAAAAGAAGAGGTGATCCGTAAAGCTTGGCCGAAAAGAGAGGTCTTCTACAACAATACCTGCTTCTACATGGACCATGACTACCCACCTCCAAATGAAGAAAATATTAAAAAGGAAAAAAAAGTTAAGTTCCAGACCCCCTACAGAGCAAGACTACGGATTTTCTACAGTGACGCCATCCGCCTGTATCAGAGTGCAGCAGAGGCGACAGAAGACATGGCTTCGCGTGGATTTCCAGTTACCAGCATACCTGCCCCAACCAACCCGGACCAACGGGAGATTCAACTCTTATCCACATGGCAGGTGGCCGTTACATTATATTACTGGTTAATTTGGATTAATTTGAAGTTTTACTTACTTACTTACTCCTAAACTATGTAAAATTGTTGGGACGCAAAAACATTAATAATGGACATTTTCCATACAATACTTTGTGTTCTGACACATTTCTTTATTTCAGTTATGACTGTAACTGATATGCAGCCATCTCAAAGGGCCCTACTCTTTGTAAAGAGCATGATATCCCTTTATGGGTGCTCTGACATCTCGAGTCCCTCAAAGGCTCATTTAGAACGAGCCTCGATATTGGAAGTAAAAGACTGTAAGGAATGTAATGACATTCTGATTCGAGTCATTTTGTTACGGTTTTTATTTTGTTACGTTCATTTCTCGATGTTCACGAGAGTTATAGGGATGTATAATGTTCTGAGTGCTGGTCACTGTGCAGGGAGAATTCTAGCATGTGCAACACCCGTAGGAGACCATGGCTAATAACCATAACCTTAAAATTATTTCATTTAACATAAATGGGTTTCTAAATCCGACGAAGAGAAGTAAGATTTTGAGTAAAATGAAAAAAAGAGAATGCACAAATTGTATTATTACAGGAAACACACTTTAACTCTACTGAACATGAAAAGTTGAAAAGAATGTGTTTCTCCAAAGTGTATTATTCATCTTACAAATCAGGCAATAGGAGAGGGGTAGCCATTTTATTATCTCATAGAGTTCCATTTGAACAACTTTCAGAAATAAAGGACAAGGAAGGAAGATACTTATTAATTTCAGGAAAGATAGAAGGTGTCCAAATAACACTACTGAATGTTTATGCCCCTCCCTTTTTATAAAAAATTTTGATTTGATGACAGAAGCGACAGGCATTCTTCTATGTGGGGGGGGATTGGAATATACACCTTAATCCTAGGCTAGATTCTTCAAAAGAATCTACTCAGACCTCCCTACACAAGAAAGTTAAGGTTTTCATGTCAGAACTGGGCGTAATAGACCTCTGGAGAGACTTATATCCAAAAGGTCGTGATTACACCTATTATTCCCATCCACATGCTGTCTATTCTAGAATCGATTATTTTTTTATTTTCAATAGAGATCGCCATAGAATACATTACTGTGAGATAGGTAGTATTGACTTGTCTGATCACGCACCCCTTTCGCTATTGTTGCAAATCAGTAATAACTCAAGTACTCAAGTATTCTAAACAATTTACAATTTAAAACATGAATGAAAGAAGAAATAAAAATAGAAGAAAATGATAATGGGGAGGTCAGCTCAGAAATCGTGTGGGATGCACTGAAAGCCGTTGTTAGGGGGAAAATTATATCTTTCTGTGCGTGTAAAAAGAAAGAAAGACAATTAAGATTATCAGAACTAAACAGAGAATTAAAAGAGCTTGAGACAAAACATAAAAAGTAGCCAAATCCAAATCTTACCTTAAAACTAAAAGGAAATTAGGAATTAAATAAATATTCTGTACTCACAAGAAATAGAAAAAAAGATGATTTATACAAAACAAAAATATTACGAACCTGGTTCAAAAGCTTCTGGCAAGGAAACTACAAAAACAACAGGCGGATAGCACAGTTTACAAAATTAGGGACCCAGACTCTAAAACCCTTTTATATAAGCAAAACAAAATAAAAATTACTTTTCAAAATTATTATAAATGATTATATACACAGCCACATCTGGAAGACGAACAACAAATTGGACAATTCTTAGAATCTCTCAATTTACCTACCCTGTCGGAAGACCAAAATACAAAATTATTAGCTGAAATAATAGAGGAAGAGTTGAATATTGCAATCTCTAGGCTAAAAGCAAATAAGTCTTCTCCAGACATTTAACACAGCTTTAAAAGAAGGGAAAATCCCACAATCATGGAGAGAGGCTACTATCTCTGTTATCCCCAAGGAGAGAAAAGACAGACTGGACTGCAGGTCATTTAGACCAATTTCAGTTCTTAACACTGATTACAAGCTATACACGTCAATTCTTGCCAAGAGAGTGGAAACGGTCCTTCCCCAGCTTATCCACACTGACCAGATAGGGTTTATCTCACAGAGACAAACCCATGATAATATCAGATGTTCGCTGGACATATTAAGTCATATCCAAGAATGTAAATTACAAGCCTTATTGATCAGTCTGGATGCGGAGAAGGCCTTCGACTCCGTGAGTTGGAAGTTTTTGTATAAGGTTCTTGAGAGATTCGGGTTCCACAAACAATTTATTAAAGGAATTAGTACACTATACAATAATCAAACTGCCCGGATAAAAATAAATGGGTACTTATTGAACACTATTAAATTAGAACGAGGCACAAGACAAGGTTGTGGAATGTCACCACTGCTTTTTGCGCTTTAAATAGAACCCCTTGCCCAGTGGAAAAGACAGACTGACAGCATTAAAGGTATCCCCATAAAGGGGGAACAACACAAAATTGCGTTATATGCAGACGATGTTTTGGTATATTTAAGTGAACATTCCAATTCGTTTCCTGAACTGTTTAAGCTTTTGGACACTTTTGGTAAATATACAGGATATAAACTAAATGTTCAGAAAACCCAGATTTTGACATTAAACTATACTCCACTAAAAGATAAATTTCATTTGAAATGGGAACAGATTACACTGAAATATTTAGGTGTACTGATACCCACAGAAGTTTCCACATTGGCAAAGATTAATTATGACCCCCTTTGACCAACATAAATACAGATATACAGAGATGGAACTCCAACCCTTTCATGAGTCTTACCAAAAGATTTGAATCTGTAAAAATGAACATTCTCCCATGACTCCTTTTTTTGTTTCAAGCTCTCCCCATTGAAATCTCCACAAAACAATTCTCTGAGTGAGATAAAATAATTTCCAGGTTCATTTGGCAGGGGAAAAAAAACAGAGGCAGGTTTAAAACCTTACAACTCCCAAAGGAGGAAGGAGGTATAGCTGTACCACATTTGAAAGATTACTTCTACTTGGCTCAAATTAAGCCACTGATGAATCTGTGCAACCAAGACTGCCATGCCAGGTGGAAAGACATTGAATTGTCACTAATTAAGGACCCTCCAATTCAGGCAGTATTAGGCAATAAGGATATGGAAAGAATTATAAACAGCGTGCAAAACCCATGGATAAAATTTCAACTTAAAATCTGTTAGAGAGGAATATAAATTACTAGATAAACTAAGAATAATTAGATGGTGTGCCTATGACCCCGATTTTAAGCCTAATCAATTGGACCCTAGATTTAAAAACTGGATAGCCAAAGGAATAACAACATTTTACTCAATAATGGATAAGGGACAATTAAAAGATTTCCAAACTTTGAAAGAAAAATATGCTCTGGAAAAGCAAGACTTTTATAGGTATCTACAATTACGTCATTATTTTGACCAAGTTGTTAAAAATTGCCCACTAGATATGGATGACCCAGTGCTGGAAGAAGTTTTAGGAGCCTATCTGTCAGAGTTAAACAGAGGTATTATATCCAGACTGTATAAGGGCTTCATGACAAAAAAATCTCATTCCACAGAGTATGTTAAAAATAAATAGGAAAACGATGGTAACCTTGAGATTTCAAAGGAGGAATGGTACAACTATTGTGACTTTCATTGGAAGTGCACCAACTTGCATACATATTTAGATTTTTTTTATTACCCCAAAGCAGAAAGCACACTTTACAGGAGAGGATTCAAAATGCTGGAGACTGTGTGGGAGCCAGGATTCCAATCACTGGCATATATTTTGAGAATGTCCAGTAATAAGACACTTCTGGTCAGAGATGCACAAAACACTGCAAGGCATATTTAATATGAAAATACCCTTCCAGTTTTGCACTTTTATTTTAGGGAAAGTTGGCTTTCACTCAGGGCACTTCAACGAATATTTATTTGGTGTTTTGATATCTGCTTGTAAAAAAAACATTACTAGGCACTGGCTGCTTCCTGACTCCCCCTCACTGGGCAGATATAGTTAATGAAGTATACATAATGGAAAAAATTACCTTTACACTTTGCCTACAAATGAACAGATTTACTAAGTTATGGTCAATATGGGTCTCTTATGTACAACAGTCTCGACCACACTTTGTTGTAGTGGGTTTTTTTAGTTCTACTATCTAAGGAAAATGTTGCTTGGTCTCCTAACCAATATTTGGTTTTAAAACTTAGATAACTTACTGGATTGTCTCCCTACATGTAAATGTACATCTTTGTTACTATACATTCCTCCTTTCAGAATGTAAATAGTTATTGAAAATTTTATAGGATGCATATTGTTTAAAAAAAGGATAATGAGAAGGGAGGGATTTCAAGACATGCTGATCATTTGTTGTTGCAGACTTCTAATGTTCTCTGTAATCAGTAATTGTAATTGTGTAACAGTGAAATGTTCTCAACTATCCTCTAAATAAAGAATTGCAAAAAAAAAAGAAATTATTTAAAGCATCTCTTATTTGTGACAGGAAGTATGATGCTTATTTACCTTTACTAACCACATATAAATAAGTAGGGAGGCGGTTCAACCAAGAAGCAAGTCTGAATCGATGCCTGTGTGAAGGAAGAACCCCAGACTAACACCAGAGTAGAACGTTTGTTTGATAATGTAACATGGAGTTCAAGTATCAGAATAAATTATTATAAACAAATCATATAAGAAACCTCATATGATAGCAAAAGGTTTATTTGATGACACTTTCAAAATCTTGTCCGGAGTTACTAAGTCCAACTAAGTCCTTGGAAAAAGGCAAAGGTTTGGCCCCAACTCGTCTTGATTTGAGGCGTCACACAATGTTCTCATGCAAGCATTGTTTCTGTTGGAAGTGGTAGTGAAAAATCATGTTTTATGTCAAGTGTTTATTGTTTTGTAAGGGGTTTATTTGTTTTGAGCTCATTTGCATGAATTTGCAGCAAGGAAAGTCTGATCTTAACCCGAAAGTCCTAACCCTACACTAAATTTAACCTTAACCCTTATCCCCAATTTAAACCTAATTGTCTGGCTACTCCCGGGGTTGTGACAGACGGAGACAGGAACGGTGAGGAGAGTTCACTGGTATTTGTACACACAACATAAAACTCAGAAACCAGTCTGTAGCAGGTCAGACTGCTCTGTCAGCACACCTCCTGCCAGGTTAGGTCAGGTTAGCTTTCAGCTCCAACTGGTTGGAGCTCCAACCACAATTGCCTTCACTCTGCCCTGATGTCTTGTACTCATCAAGCCTCACATAGTCTAGAAGCAAGACAGTTGCCTATGAATATTGCTCTCTTTATGGAAAACACAATCAAGGTTATAATAGTTTTTGCGAAAAGACTTGCCAAAAGGGCCAACATAGCCATGTGCTGATGTGTCTCTGTGCTGATGAGCCTCTAGTATTTTCATTAGGTCCTTGTTGAACCTCCATGCCAGAAATGCCTGTGGTAGTAACTTTTATGGCCATAAGTTGTTGCTCCTGCTCACGCTAGTTTTCACTGCAGTTGCATTGGAAGATTTTTTTCATGTCTCTACAGTTATAATTATTTTATTTTTTTATTGTTTTTTTTCATTTGCCAAGATGCTCACAACTAGGAAGCTGACAAGCGCTAATCTAGTTTTCACTTGTTTATTTTCAGTATATCACCTTCAGAGGTTTGACCTCAAGGTCCCATAATAATGTCTTAATTAGCTTTATCAGGTTTTGAAAAATACTTTTTTTTTTGTTTTTGTATGTGTGTGTCCCTTAATTATGTATTTAAAAATGAACCATAAGCAAACTGCAGCAGATATTGCTTGCTTTTTGTAAGGAGAGTTGATTGTATGAGTGTGAATATAACTGCTAATTTTATTTGTTTTTGTATTATTTTTTTGATTGCCCTGCCTATCTAGGTATCAGGAGATTTGCTACCATGTCTACTGCCTGTGTTGACACACTTCACATTGCCAATTTAGAGATATTCCACATCACCTACTTGTAATTACCACTAGGAATCCCACGTGAACGGTTACTCCCAGTCAGCAGCTCCTATTTACAGTAAATCTGACATGACATGAATGCGGCATTAGGAATTCATGGCGCCACTAATTTAGAGTAATAGCCAAGACATTGTGAGGTGATAACTGCTCCAAATGTTATTCGCAAACACTTTCCAGATGTCTTCCCAACCACACTCTACCTTTGCCATCCTGCAGTACTATGTAAATTTTGTGCTAACTGTATTCATTGAAACAACTTCCAGTGTTTCTGAGTTGTTCAAGTGTCGAGGTTGAGGGCACTAGTATGTCTTTGGAGAATTGGCTCCATTGAATATGTCAATGGGCGTCTCCACAATATTGCACTCACAAAGCTTTGATCATGTTGTGATATTAGTTGGGAGATCAGAATAGGTTCACGGTTTGCAGATGCTTCATTCACACCAGTGGAAGAGTAGTATGATCAGTGATTGTCCTACATTTTGTTGCTTTGCTTTTCATTACAACTGGACCCAATTTTGTTCTTACAAACAATTAAATAGCATGCACGTAAAAGTTATATTTAGAAATCATTTTGCAGGATAGTCAATCTAGCTTTGGCTGGCCAAGATTTTTCCTTTTATTTTTTTATTTTTTTACTGTATCGCTTTTGCTGTGCCTGCCTTTTTTTTTTTTTGAGAAATAGAGCACCTGAAACCACTTCTCTAGAGTGCTAACATGCATTTGAGTTCAGTCACAGAATGCTGATCCAGGAAAAGAGAAATGTTTGTGTTTATCAGATTGCAGCAAATTTTAGAGTTGTAAATCTTACTGGTGATCGACAAAACGCCATGAAACACTCACTCACACACACACACAAACACACACAGAGCCTCCCCAGTTCTCCTTGTCAGTGATAATTGATAGGAGGTGTGTGAGTCATATCAGAAGACTACTGTGTGACTCATGACTGGAGAGCATCTGGGGGTGGAGGATGTCCACGTGGGCAGATGATGTGTTAAAATATTAAAGGCCAACCTTCCTGACTCATGCTTATTTTTAATAAAACTGTGTTAGGATGGAAAATAGCTTGTATGTCACCTAAAGGCTAGGGAACTTGTCTGTGCTCATTATACCAATATTGTTTTAGGGTATCACGGGAAAACATAATATATAATTGATATATCCATCTGAACGACTGGGTGATTCATTGCAATGTCAAAGGATAGTGTTCATCAATCATGTTTCTGATACAATCACACAATATTGTTTACAAATTTGGGCATGAACGGTGATTATTTAGCATGTTTTGCACATTATTTCAACCATTATCACCCAGCAGTACTTTAAGAAATACAATTATAGTGTGGTAAGTTTAATGTTTAATATATTTCTGTTGTTCCACAGGGAATATGGTGCAATCGATGATGTGGACATTGATCTGCACATTGATGTCAGTTTCCTAGATGTGAGTATGGCACTCTATGGCACTTCATTGGTTTCTATTTTAACACTCTTGGAGCTGGATGGGATAATTGAATGATCTGATTAGGAGCTGGGTGTTAATGTGTTTCAGGGCAGATATTTTAATACATAACATAATATGCATGTCTTTCAGCTTTTTTGAAGTAGGTTCTGAACTCCACATGAATGAGCTTGCTTGCATTGTTAAATTATTTGCGTTAAAGTTGTGTTATTATTGAAATATCATTTTCTGATAATGATTAGTATAATTGATAAAGAAACTGGACATTTGAAATGTTAAAAACCTTTAAACCGACATTTTTAGAATGTTCTCCATTACAACGCTTTTTTTTTTATCTTTGATTGACAACCCTCCCTAAACAACTGCTTTAAGTGATACTAAGGTAAAACATTTTCATTTTTAGTGGCATATATTGAGAGGTGGGCAACAAATCTGGCGACTCTCGGGACCTGTTGCACCTCATTAAGTGACATCAATTTAAAAAAAATCATACTTTCAACACATCAACCAATGCAGGAAAGTACATCTAGATAGTTTCATTCTTTGCCTGATATCAAACTTTTCAAGAAGTTATTTTTCTTGTTTGCAATTATCGATAGTGAGTGTTGAGGGGGGAAAGCCTGAATGCTGACAGCAGATCCCCAGGGCAGCTAAAGTTGACTGCTCCTGAACGTGTAAAAAAAAAACTGATTAAAATGTCTCTAGCAAAATGAAATACTACTTTCAAACCTACCATTTAGCTAGTGTAATAACAGCGCCATCCTGGATGAATAAATATCCTGGAAGTTTACTTTCCAACCGAGGATGCATTGGAAGCTCCAGGATTCATTGTGACTCATCACATCCAAACAGTGCTATAGCATAGTCCAACAAAGACATGTTCTCTGTTCTAAAGTCCATCTCAAACTGTAAAAATGCTTCCCCGTGCTCGCCTTCTTGAGGAGTTTGCTCCCTTCAAGACAAATTGGGAAGAATGTTCTCTACAAGGACACAAGCATCAATGTGGCATTCTTGAATCTTATAATCAAAGGCCTTTTTCTCTCTCTCGCTCTTTTGGGACAGACTCTGGCAGCCTTTTCAGGCTGCCTTTCACTTGGCTTTGTGTCTGTTGTCTGTGGCTCAGTTCAGAGGCTCGTCTCACAGCATCTACTGATACACAGAGATATACAAGGGTTAGTTGTCGACAAGTGTGTTAACCCAATGGGCTGCTCCAGGTTCTCCCTGCCTCTTGACCTGCGCGTAAACCCTGCTCTGCTTGACACAGTTGGAGACGCACGAGGGGTCTAATTCAGTGACTTAAGTACTGTACTATGTTTTATAAGCCTGTTTTGATGCTCTTCCCCACTCTGCTGTTTCCAACCCCGGAGAAAAGGTGAGGATTTCGCCTCCTGCAAGATGAGACCTTGAGGTTATAGATATGTAAATCAAGGCATGTCCACCTTCATATGATGATGCACACATTGTAATTTTTTTTTTAAAAAGGTTATTTTTTTGGGGTATTTTTAATATTTTTAATTTGATAGTTAGTAGAGAGAGATAAGAAAGATTGGGTGAGAGAGGAGGGATGACATGTGACATAGGTCCAGGGCCGGATTCGATCCCAGGATGTTGCAGTTATGTGGGTGCCTTAGACCACTGAGCCACCAGGATGGCCTGCACACATTGTAACTTCGACTTGGACCATTTTTACGCACCAAGAACCCTGCAATATATATAAGTCTTGTGCTCTTCTCATTTGTCTAAAGAAATCTGCACACTAATAAACACCAAATAAGTCAAATGGGATATGATTTGCTGAGTCATAAAAACGTGAAGGAAATTAATTAGACTGTGAAATGCTGTTGATTGGTCTTGACAATTTGACAGCTCTCCAGAATTAAGGAAAACAGTTTTTCAAGGGAGATGGCACAGAGAGGGTGCCAAGAAACCATTTAAATATGCTTTAACAGACACCCAGTTCATCAAATGTTTACGGATAAATAGAGCCTCAATTACTGAGCTGCTGATTTGCAGAACCAGATCACATGGGCGACATCTCTCCAAGTTGCCCCAGGTAACATGCGTTCCTTTCCACCCCAGTGACATGGTGTTCAGGGACATTTTGGAAATATCTCAGTCCTCCTTCTGCCTAGTGCAGTTCTCAAGAGCAGATACACCAAAGAATATTTGTAGATATATGGACCAGAACCTGACAACCAAAAACCTACGATCAAGGACAAATTCCATTGTTGCTTTCCAAACATTATCGAGACCATTCCGCAAACATTCAGTTGGTATGTGATGCAGACATGGACATAACAAGTGTTCAAGTTTCAATGTAATGAACAATGCAGTTGAACAGTGTCTTGTTGATGAGTTAACTAAATAATTTGAGATGTTGCATTTGCAGTCATCCTAAACAAAACGGAATTAAAAGGTGCTTGATATTTAGTCCATGGCCAAATTTTCCACCATATCGTTGGGAAGGACAAAGAAGACGAGCTTTTGAATAAATCCACTAGCAGGCAAACGCCCATGCCCAATCACAATCAGTTTGCACATTGATGCTATGCTATGATGTCTACAAAGAGATGTTCTTTATCTAATGGCCACCTTTTTTTTTAACTCTCAACCTTTCCATTAGGAAGAAATTGCGCTGGCATGGGATGTGATCAGGCGAGAACCTGTTATTGTGCGGCTTCACTGCTCACTAACCCAGTACCTGAATGGAACAGGTGAGGCACAAACACTACTAAACGTTCCATTTTGGTGCCTAGTTTTGCAAGATTAAATATATGAACGGGTAGTTTTTTCTCTGTATGCTTTCATTGGGGATTTCATTGTGCAGGACCTTCAACATAACTGTGTGTGTGTTTCAGTCCCAACAGTTGACGTTTTCCAGGTGTCGACAAAAGACAGGTTTGGACTGGGACATCAGCTGAAAAAGTGAGGAGGAATACCATTTTATGGTTTTCACAAATGTGCACCTTGATCACTTCAGTTTAGTCCTTCGTCTTTTTTCAGGAAAATACCCTTAGTAGTCAGTTTATTAGGTACACCTACAGTACCAGTCAAAAGTTTGGACACACTCACTCATAGAAGGGTTTTTCTTTATTTTTACTATTTTCCACATTTTAGAATAATAGTAAAGTCATCAAAACTATGAAATAACACGAAAGGAATTAAAGTAGCCACCCTTTGGCATTAGGCATTAACGAGCAAAGAAATTCCACAAATTGATCATTCTCCACCTCTAAATTTCAAGTTCTGAATGAAAACTACTTGTTGGGGGTGCATTTTAGTTTTGAAAAGAAATTCATACATAGGCATCAACTTCACTATTTATATTTGTCTAAGAAACTAATTCCAAGCATTTAAGCATCAGCCTTTAGATCAAAATGTCTGAGATCATGAGAAACAGTCAGGTTTGTCCAAACTTTTGACTGGTACTGTATCTATCAATTCCAGCAATTTGTATGTTCTTAGATGTTGTTCTGCATACCTCCATTGCACTATACCATTATTTGCTTGTTTGTGGTCCAACTTTTGGCTTGTATCGCTTTTGCCATTCTGCTTCGATCTCTCTCATCAGTGAGCTGTTTTCAGCTGTTGAACTGCTGCTCAGTAGCTGTTTTTCTTTGTTGCCTCATTCTAGTACACCCTGTTGGGCATAACAAGGGTGGTGGGGGCAGGTGATTGCTTTTGAGGCACTGGTACTGGTGCTAGGCACTGTTGATCATACCATGTCACTTTCGTCCCTGCCCTTTCTTATGGCCGGGTGATGTCTTCACTAGTGGCACGCAATCTCCCTATAGTGGTATGCGAGAGGTATCTCATTTTGTTTGAAAAAATATTTAAAATATTCAAAATATGATTATAATGCAATTAAATTATTAAAATACTTGAATTAAAACACTATAATTAAAATGATGAATAAATTTAATTTCATTATTAATTCAAGTTATTCTTTTTTTATTAATGTTCACACTTAATCTGTCATATTTTGATTGACACAGCAGGCTACGTAGCCACGTTCATGATGAGCAGTGGTCAAAGCATGCGCGGTGCCTCCATACACTTGACTTTCATCCTGTCAGTAAACTGTAATGTCAGCCAGATAGCTAGCACAGTGAAACTGACAATGGATGGTTAAAAAAATGCCCTTGGTGCCCCTTTCAAATGACACCGTATCACGCGAATACTCAGCATGGCATTCTTTTTTTTTTATTTTGATAGTTAATTTTACGAATGTGTAGGTGTTTTTTTCATATTGTTTATTTTACAGGAGTGTATTTAAATGCACAGTTGTTGTCCGCGGAGACCCTAATATTTGTGGTACGCAGTGTAAAAAGTTTGAGAACCACTGCTTTAGTGAATGTAGTGAATTCTCTTTTTCCATCAGGATCATGCAAACATTTGTCACCCAGCAGTGGAAGCACCAGAGTAAAGAGAAGCTCAACTGCCCACACAGCAAAAAGCAGAATGATAAGAGAGTCAAATCTCCGCTGCACATCTTCTCAACTCTCCGCAGGTTAGAGGCTAATGCCTCCACTGGTACAAATGTTCTTTTTTGACAGAGAGATGCAAAATACAAATTTCTATTTCAATGAAGTGTTCACTTATATTCAGGCTAGGTTACTGTGGTTATCTCACTGCACTTTTTCAATTTACATTTATCTTCTTATTTAAGACAATTATACTTGTCAAGATATAGAGTTTCAATGTAAGTTAGGTTATTTTTAGAAAATTAATTTAAATTCAACATAACAATAACAAGGTGAGGATGACACTTTGGAAATACACCAATCAGCCACAACATTAAACCCACTGACAGGTGAAGTGAATAACATTGATTATTTCGTTACAATGGCACCTGTCAAGGGGTGGGATATATTGGTAAGCAAGTGAACAGTCAGTTCTTGAAGTTGATGTGTTGGAAGCAGGAAAATGGGCGGGCGTAAGGATCTGAGCGACTTTGACAAGGGCCAAATTGTGATGGCTAGACGACTGGGTCACCATCTCCAAAACGGCAGGTCTTGTGGGGTGTTCCCGGTATGCACAGCGACAGGGTCATGGCTGCCCAAGGCACATTGATGCGTGTGGGGAGCGAAGGCTAGCCCGTCTGGTCCGATCCCACAGAAGGGCTACTGTAGCACAAATTGCTGAAAAGGTTAATGCTGGCTCTGATAGAAAGGTGTCAGAACACACAGTGCATCGCAGCTTGCTGCGTAGCCGCAGACCGGTCAGAGTGCCCATGCTGACCTCTGTCCACTGCCAAATGGTTTTAATGTTATGGCTGTTTGGTGTATATACCCAATATGAAGATGTACATGAACTGTCAATGCTATGGAACTTTTTGTAATATGTATTTTAGCTTTACACCCCCTAAATGTTTCCCAGTATAAGCCATTACGGTCTGGGTTAACGCAGTGATGTCAAGATTACATATAGTAGAAATATGACAGCTTTTATTCCTGCGCTCTGCCCCAGATCTCCCAGCTATCCTCCTCCTGGCTGTGTTAAGAATAAAAAGAAGCTCAAGCCTGAGCAGGATGGTGTGTCCAAATCCCATCGCCTTCTACGTAGGACCTGCCCCAGTACTGTCAAACAAACAGAGATGGATTGCTGCAGCCCTGGCTCTAGCAAGCCGGCCCACAAGCTCCTTGGCCACTCCCTGTCTGGTGAACCCCGCATGGAGCCAGCGGCCCCAATGCCTCTTAAAACCCACCGCCTCCTGGGTCGCCCCTGTTCCACGGTGGTCAAACCTGAAGACTGCCCCTCGGCACTCAGGGCTCCCCATAAACTCCTCCCCCGCTCATGCTCAAGTGACCCCCACTGTGATCAGCCTGGGGGGGGTGTAAGCGTGGGCGGGATAAGTGGGGGCATTAGCACGAGTCTTGGGGTTGGAGGAGGTGGGTTGAAGACCCATAGACTACTGAGCAGGTCGTGCTCGGGTTCTGTTAGAACTGAGGAGATGGATGGACTGAAGCACCACCACCGGCTGCTCAGCAGGTCTTACTCCAGCAGCACCAAAATGATCAAAGCAGACATCTTCAAGGACCCGACGCCTGAAGTTAGGCGGCTCTCTCTTACCTCAGGGCTTATCGGCATCTTGGCCCCATCGCTCGCCACGCCACCAACGGTAAGGAACCACTACAGGAGGGGAATTAAAATATGTGCATGTATGTAAAATTAGTGTGTATATGTCCCTCTTTGGTTGCTGATTGATGAACTGAGTAATGGACAACAGCAATTCCAGGCATCCAGAATTGACAGACACATATTTACCAATACAAAGGATTTGATGCCATAATCCAGGGTGAGCATTCATACAGAAGTCTAATTCAAATGTCTAAAAGAATGATGCACTAACCCACAAATGGTGACTATAGAGGACATCAGGCTACGCCGTCATAAATCTAGAGGACTATCAGACAGGCAGCACCATTCCACCTAATCTAATCTGTCACTGGGATTATCAGGTAGACACCTCCCATGACACCTCCATCACCACCAAATACAACTAAAACTACCATCCCTAATTCTAAACATTACTCAATTTCTGAACTTGATTTCAACAACAACAATAAGCTAATGGGACGGCTAATGAAAAGAGGCACATTTCTTTTGGTTGGAATGGGTAGCAGAGCTTTGGACTGGTTAAATGCCTGGGGTGTCTTAGGAACAATGGTAAAGAACATGGGCTCAGGTTGAGGCCTGTACTACCAACCCCTTCTGGATTGCTGATAAAGCTTGCCCCTGCCTGCCTTTACGTGCTTATTTTGATTGGCATACTTTTTTTTGTTTGATGATTCAACTTACAATACAAAAAATTCTGAAGAGAGGATTGTTCCTCAGAATTACAGAAGGAGCTAGTCACTCATGTTGGAGCATGCTTATGCCGTGTTTGGAGCGGTTGAATCAAACTCTGTAGCGTTTACCCCCTTGGTACGGTTTGTTTGGGTACATGAGAACACCCTATTAGAACTCTGGTCCAGGGTTCATTCGTTTGCTCTGGTGATCAACCAATCATTCCCTGGTCCGCCAAAGGACCAGGGAACGATTGGCTGATCCTGGAGCAGATTGTTTTAAGTGAGAAAAACATTTGGACTAAATGCTGTGCATTGTGGGTTGATTGTGTAGTGATAAGTTGGTAAACTAAAAACAGTGTACTTGTCAAGAATCTGAACATATTCATCTGCCAATCCAAGTATCAGTACCTAGGTGTCGATCTGATACTTTCAGATACTATTGGTGCACCTCTAGTTTTTACTTAGCTATAATGTTAAGTTAGTCTGTTGGATTGAATTTGACCAATTTTCGGCCCCAGTCAAAAGCCTGACAAAATTGCAAAAGTAGTATCATTAACCTCACAGCATTAAAATGTGTATTTACCTTTTATACGTAACGTAGACCTCATCCACGGTGATACCACACAAGCTGTCGGCTGGTAAACTTATTGTTTATAATAATTTTAACCATCCAAAATAATTAGGATATTTCATTATTAATTATTTTTCCATAGAAATATGCATACTTACCCATTTTCAAGTTTTCAGTTTCATGTATAGATTCAGGCACTTTCAAACTTTCAAACTTGTTCACTCACTTCAACAATTAATAAAGGTTGGAATTCTTCATTAAGTGCAACAGAATTCAGTATAACCAAGGCATTCAAATGTTATCACCAGCCAGTGTGTCAGGTGACCCTTATTGCTTTAACCACCAAAGACAAATCTTACCAGCATTGGGCACTTGGCAGGTGTTAATTCAGGCTCTGATCACTCGCCATCAGTGTGATCACAGTGCCAGGCTCTATTTTCATTTTTCATGCTCAATTCATCACCAGTGAACGAAAGACATTTGGAAGAACATGGCTTTTGTTTGCAATTGTCTTTTCTTTGGTTTGGAGCAGTGTGAAAGCAAATTGCACCAATTGATAAAAGAAAATAATGTGCCAACATCAGGCTGTTTTTTAAGCAAAAAGGTTATTTGGAAAGAAATCACCTTTAGAGTAAAATGCCTAGTTTTTTAAATGTATATCTCACCATACAGTACTTTATCGCAGCAATCTATACAAGCTAATCATGACAAAGAAAATTCTGATGTTGTGTTGTCATATGAAATTTGCATGAGAAGGGGGTTTTGAGAGTTTCATACAATTTTACAGCCAAGATTTATAGTGAAAATTAAGTTAAAATTCACAACAATACAAGTTTTACTTGTTTTATTGTATTACCTTGTATTAACTAGATCCTGCTCAATAAAGAACAGATTTGTGATGAAATTTTAACTCCAGGTATAGAGGAGTGAAGTGTCTCATCCCTAACTGACTGACCTGAATTTGACTCTTGATGACCACATTGCTGTGGTAATAATAGTGCTGTCTGTCGAGATTGTTTTGTTCTTGGTGATATTGCTTTTCTGTCATGAACTTTTGCCTTTGTTCTTCTGATTGCCTAATGTCCTTTTGGTCTTCCTTTCTTTTGTAGCCAAACAATGGTGCCAAAACCATTCCAATCAGAGATAAAGGCTTTCTTGTCCAGGTAAATATTTAGCTTAATCTCCACCTACACCTTTTCTGTGCTAACTACAATATGTACTGTAACACATTCCACACAATTCCAATAGAACTGCATATTGTGACAACTGTTCAGTCTTAACAGAGGGAAGGACGGACTTGGTGAGATAAGCTTTTGTTTCCGTCTGCTTCCGTCACTCACTAGGACAGCTTATCATAGGGCAGGCAGGCAGAAACCTGCCCCGTCGCCTAATGTTTTTACTGTATATTGTGCATGTAGTACAATGAAAATGGTTTAAAGGGAATTGGTACAGATAAAAAAATGAGTGAACATCCTCTTGCATTAAATCAAGTAGCAAAGTTGAAGGTGGGTAAATAATTGCATGAATTTAGTATGAATTTAACCAGTCAAAGGTCAGACCTTTGCGGTCAGGTCAGTTTGGCATGCAAGTAAAAGAAAAACACTATGCTGTGATCTAAGGAGACCTCAGGAAGTGAGTAGTAGTGTGCATCAGTCTGAGGAAGGTTATAAAGTCATGTCAAAAGATTTGGGCTCCATCAAATGGAGAGCCTTTAACGTGACAGCAACTCTGCCTAGAATTGGACATCCTTCTAAAATATCCCCAATAGCCACAAGAAAAATATTATAACTAGTAAAAAGCCTCCATTGTTGCATCTGATGTCATTGTGCATCAGATGCAACAAAAACACTGAATAGAAATGACACTCATGCAAGATTTAGCTAGGAAGAACAAAGCTGCCTGTTTTAGGTTAACAAGAGACCACCTGGACACCTGGAAGTCTGTTCCTTGGACAGATGAGTCCAAAATTTAACTGTTTAGTCACAATCAAAAATATCATACTCAAAACTGCCCACCACCAAAATAAACGTATTCCATGATCTGTGGCTGTTTTTCTTCCTCTGGACCTGGACGACTCAACATCATTAAGGGAACCATGAATTCTGAAGCATACCAGAGAATTCTTTAACAGGACTTCAGGACATTAGTCCGAGAGCTAAAGCTGGGCCGAAAGTTGTTCCAACAAGACAATGGGCCTCATTCACAAAACTTTTCTTAAATAATTCGTAAATTTGTATTTATGTGTGTAAGAAAACACCTACGTGGGATTCATGAAACATGCTGGAAACCTCGATTTGTGCGTAGAACAGGTGTATATTTGATTAATGCCAATCGTTCGTAAATTGGATGTGCGTGCCTGTTGAAGCTGATTTGCATAGGTAAACGCCCTGTTCAACACCGTAAAAGGCTGCAGACTGAAGGGTCGTGTGCAAGTAAACCATTGGGAAAACAGGGAAAAGAGGAAGTTTGCAGAGTCCGAAATTGAAGTGTTGCGCGTATGCGTGCATGAGAAAAAAACAACAGCTGGGGTACGCAAAATTCACAAATTTGTGAATGAGGACCATTGGGCCTCATCAATTTGTCACATGTCCGTACGAAAATACCAACGTGGGATTCATTAAACGTGGAAAACCTTGATTTGTGCACACCTCAGGTGTATCAGATGATGAATGCCAATCGTTCGTAAATTGGATGCCCGTAAAAGTGAAAGTGAAACTTAAAATTCTACAATTTGATCCAAACTCACTGCAAAACTACTGTGTTAGTAACAATGTTTGTAAAAAGTAGGTAGTGTCAAACTGCCCAACACAATTTTAGAAAGTGAGTGCAGTGCAAAGACTGGCATATGCTCCTATTCACCATTGGAGTCGACAAGCCGTGATATATTGATGTGTGTTGCGCAATGCACACGACATCAAAGAATTGGTATCTGAACATATTAATCTGCCGATCCAAGTATCAGTACCTAGGTGCCGATCCGATACTTTCAGATACTATTGGTGCAACTCTAGTTTTTACTTAGCTATAATGTTAAGTTAGTCTCTTGCATTGAATTTGACCAATTTTCGGCCCCAGTCAAAAGCCTGACAAAATTGCAAAAGTTGTATCATTAACCTCACAGCATTAAAATGTGTATTTACCTTTTATACGTAACGTAGACCTCATCCACGGTGATACCACACAAGCTGTCGGTTGGTAAACTTATTGTTTTCCAGCCATACTTCCAGACTTCTGAACAAAAACAAACAATGTCCATTCAAAATATCATCCACTGGACTGACCCCAAGCTGCAGAGTCATTATTCCAAGCTTCCTCTCCTCTTTTACTTGGTTCTCCATGAGTGCTATGTACGTGGGCACACACAATCATAACAATAGGGCTATCTCTACACATGTCGTCATGCAATAGTGGGGCTAGTTGATAGATTGAGATTTTACCAAAGCCCTTTGGCAAGATACCAAAAGTGTCCTGTCCCTGAAGATTTTAAGAGCGTATGCTCTGCTTTTAGAGCAGGTTTATTCTGCTTCTGTTGCAAGATTGATGTTTACATCTTCATCCACTATTGCTTCTTAAGTTTCTTCCTTCACGCTAAAATACAGTTTGTGGGCAAAGCCTTGGTGATGGTGTAAACATTTCAAATAAAGTAGGTGTGCTTAACAAGTGAAAAAGAGCGCACAAAACCAAGGAATGGCGGATGTAAACATTGGCACTTCAGAGCTGTAGGTATATTATGTTAGTGTTCAAGAAATTCTCAGATTCAGATACCCAATTTTATTGTAGCGGTTTTGGTGCAACTTTAAATTCTAATGTGAAATACCATAGAGAGAGTAAGTTGTAACCCCCCTGACCTGGTGGTTTAAAACTCCTTGTTTAAAAAGCCTTGATGACTTCACTGGGCATTTGATATGAATGTGTGTTACAGTGTACATTGAATTAAACATGTACATTATTACATTTCACAGTATTTTATATGTATTTTCATTGTTTATAGGCTACTGTAAATTAAATGATGATTTGGAACAGTGTCTATTCAGAGAACCACTGTTCCAGCAAAGTTCATGAAGTTAGTAATTTATGAAAGACTATTTTGACATGGAATGGAACTATAAATGAAATGATGATATGCTATAAAACAGACATAATTGACAAGAAACGACATTTCATTACAGATAATCGAGTATGCAGAGCAAAGGATTCCTGTTCTCAATGAGTTTTGTGTTGTGTGTGACGAACCTCATGTGTTCCAGAATGGGCCTATGCTCAGGGTGAGTAACAGAATTGAAACTTTTCCAGGATCAGTCTACTGGTTTTGCTTGTGATGGATGATACAGGTATGAATGGGACAACCTGTACATCTTTTACTGCATTTTTATCCATAGTGGACCACCCATATATAGAGATTTTTTTTCAAAGTCACATGTGTGCAATGTCAGTGTCAGGATAGATGTAGTCTGGTGGCACTAAGGTCCACCATGGATGAAAACGTCTGAAATTTATCGTCCCCAGCACTGCGGGCGTATACTTATATAAGTGTGTCATAGGCCACCATGTGCATAGTGGTGAACATAATTTATTTTGTACGTGCAAAAGCTGGTGCCCTTATACACTTTCTAATTTAAATGTGCAAAAAGTAAAGAAACTTTGCACAAGACTGTCAATCTATGATTGACCTCAAATTGGCGTAGGCGAACCTAAGCCTGCATGGCCATGTATCACAATTTGTTGCTGTGTGTGGGCATGTGTGCGTGGTAGCATTCTTTTCTATGAACATATAGAGTGAATTAGAGACATGTGGTCCGGCAATATTGTTGTTGGGTAGAAGACTGTATTGGTGAATGATTAAGCACTGATGCAGGTTTCAGAGGGTCGTAGGTCAAACAGGAGGTTGTCTTGGTGGGTGGTGTCAGGCCGTGTCCTTTGTCCTATATCCGTGCTCTGGCATCATGCAGGTCTTTGGTAGAGGACGGCCATCAGTCAACTACCCTCTCAGCTGTTGGAATGACACTCCTTATCTGGTTTAAGGTGTATTAAATCTGTGAAATCACATGGTGTAGTGATTGATTGGAAGGAAAACCTACATACTCTCAGCCCTCCATGACACATGATTGGACACCACTGTGCTACTGTCTCAAAAGAATAATGCTGTCCATCTTAAGTTTGACAGAGACCACCTGGGCAAACCTGAGGAATTCTGGAACTCTGTTCTTTAGACAGATGTGAGTCTAAAATTTAACTGTTTGATCACAATCAAAAATGTCATGTTTGGCCACAACCCAAAACTGCCCACCTCCAAGTCAGCAAGTGTGGTGGTGTGAGTGTCAAGGTTTGAGGCTGTTCTTCCTCTAGACCTGGACAACCTCATTCTGGACGATGATCTTTCAGGGAACCATGAATTCTTAGGGATACCAGAGAATTCTTGAACAGAGTCAGGCCATCAGTCCAAGAGCTAAAGCTGGGCCAAAAGTGGGTGTTCCAACAAGACAATGATCCTAAGCATTCAAACAAATCTATCAAACAGTGGCTCAGGAGAATTAGTTTAGTGTTTTGGATTGGCCAAGTCAAAGTCTGGACCTAAATCCAATTGAGATACTGTGGCAGGACCTGAAGCAGCTGTTCATGCAAGACAGCCTTCAAATCTCACTGACTTAGCCAAGTTCTGTAAGGAGGAGTGGGCAACAATCCCTCAAAGAAAATGCTAGCTGCTATATACAGTGCATTCAGAAAGTATTCAGACCCCTTCACTTTTTTCACATTTTGTTATGTTGCAGCCTTATGCTAAAATTGTTTAAATTCATTTTTTCCCTCATCAATCTACACTCAATACCCCACAATGACAAAGCGAAAACAGAATTTATTAAAAAGGAAAAACTGAAATATCACATTGACATATACAGAAGTATTCAGACCCTTTAGTCAGTACTTAGTTGAAGCACCTTTGGCAGCGATTACAGCCTCGAGTCTTCTTGGGTATGACGCGACAAGCTTTGCACACCTGGATTTGGGGATTTTCTGCCAGTCTTCTCTGCAGATCCTCTCAAGCTCTGTCAGGTTGGATGGGGACCGTCGGTGGACAGCCATTTTCAGGTCTCTCCAGAGATGTTCAATTGGGTTCAAGTCAGGGCTCTGGCTGGGCCACTCAAGGACATTCACAGAGTTGTCCCTAAGCCACTCCTGCATTGTCTTGACTGTGTGCTTAGGGTCATTGTCCTGTTGGAAGGTGAACCTTCGGCCCAATCTGAGGTCCTGAGTGCTCTGGACCAAGTTTTCATTAAGGATATCTCTGTACTTTGCTCCGTTCAGCTTTCCCTCAACCCTGACCAGTCCCCCAGTCCCTGCCACTGAAAACCACCCCCACAGCATGATGCTGCCACCACCATGCTTCACCATTGGGATGGTATTGG
>OOFE01045659.1:0-14234 GCA_900323365.1 Monocentris japonica | reverse complement strand
TCGTCTAACCATGTCTTTATGGACCTCGCTTTGTGCACAGGGGCACAGTCATGCTGGAACAGCAAAGAGCCTTCCCCAAACTGTTGCCACAAAGTTTGAAGCGCCCAATTGGCTGAAATGTCTTTGTATCCTGTAGCATTAAGATTACCCTTCACTGGAACTAAAGGGCCAAGCCCAAACCCTGAAGAACAGCCCCAGACCATTATCCCTCCTCCACCAAACTTCACAGTAGGCACTATGCATTTGGTAGGTAACGTTCTCCTGGTATCCACCAAACCCAGATTCGTCCATCAGACTGCCAGATAGTGAAGCGTGATTCATCACTCCAAAGAACACATTTCCACTGCTCCAGAGTCCAGTTGCGGCATGCTTTACACCACTCCAGCCGACACTTGGCATTGTGCATGGTGATGTGAGGCTTGCGTGCAGCTGCTTGGCCATGGAAACCCATTTCATGAAGCTCCCGATGCACAATTCTTGTGCTGATGTTGCTTCCAGAGGCAGTTTGGAACTCTGTAGTGAGTGCTGCAACAGATGATTGGTGATTTTTTATGTGCTTCAGCACCCATTGGCCCGCTCTGTGAGATTGCGTGGTCTACAACTTTGTGACTGAGCTGTTGTTGCTCCTAGGCGCTTCCACTTCACAATAATAGCACTTACAGTTGACCTGGGCACATCTAGTCGGGCAGAAATTTCAGGAACTGACTTGTGACAAAGGTGGCATCCTATGACAGTGCCATCCTCCTCTAACCTCTCATCAACAAGATGTTTCTGTTCCTCCACCATAGAGACCGTAGTGGTGAAAACCCCAGGAGGGTTCAGCTGGTTCTGAGATGCTGAACCACCAATCACACCACGGCCAAAGTCTCTTGTCGGTTGGTCCAACAAGAAACTAAACCACTTCACCATGTCTGCAGGGTTTATATATTGAGCTGCAGCCACGTGATTGGCTGTTTGTTAACGAGCAGGCATGCCTAATAAAGTGGCCGGTGAGTGTATTTCTGGTTTGGACTTCTGCTCAGGTTGGAAGGAAACTCGTCCTCTCTGCCAGCAGACCTGCAAAATGAGCCAGAACACAATCTGTTTCCTCTCCTGTGTTTTAATGTGTATTCTTACGTGTCTGCAAACCAGATGACAGATTGAACCAAGCAGCAGTGCCTTGCTCAAGGACGCAGGCGGGCTGATGGAATTGAACCTGTGGCTTCTAGGTGTCGGTCGGTCTCTTTAAACAGCTGTAGCACCCCCCACCCCTCCACCGGCAGTGTGTGTGTGTGTGTGTTATAGTAATCCTCAGAGATCTGTACACTGGGATTTACATTTTGAGCATTACGATCAGTGAGTTCACCAGAACGGCTTCAGTGGGGGTCGAACCTGAAACCTTTTGGTTACAGGACAGTCTGTCTCTCACACACAGACAGCGAGCTGTGGTTCTGCTGACAAGGCGTAGAGGGTAACTAGCAGTCTGAAGCTGCGATGGGGCCGATGCAGGGAGATTGATCTTCACAGCTGGTTAGTTCCTGCTGGCCCTCTGTCCTGCAGCTCCGGGGTCGGGGATTAGAGCGGCTCCTCCAAACCAAACCAAGCCGGCGCTTCCAAAATGAGAAGCTCCACGTTTGAGGAGAACTTACAAAACCACTGATGGCACCACATGAAAACAGGCTGTGGGGAACTGAGCTTCATATTCTTCAGATATTAAAGCTTTAGATTTGTAGTGTTCTTGAATTCCACTCATGTTTTGTGTAGTTGGTGTTAAGACCTGTTTAGCTTGATGATGTCATGATTATTATGGGATTCCTGTGGAAGTAACTGATATATAATAATATATAAGCATATGTTCTGAGCATGGGTGGCCCCCGAGGGAATCGAACCCCTGACCCTGGCAGTGTTAGTGCCTTGATTCATCAGCGTTCCTTCACCTTTTTGCTAATCAAATTCCGATACTATCAGGACATTTCTGGGAAGTGGCTCAACAAGCAGCCAAGCTGAAACACAAACACATTTCACTGGTTGGAAAGAAATTGAAACAGATTTTTGATGTTCCATCTTCCATAACTTCCACTTCTGTGTTCCAGCCTTTCCTTCCTCTGTTCATGATGTTCAGTGTTTTAGGACGGCAGCACATTGCCACCGTGAGGCTCGGCTCAGGTACTGCACCTGTCTACATTCAACAAATAAATCCAAGATACAATAAATCAGTGATTCAATAACATGTTTTTATTTTTCAGTGTTTTAATATAAAAACCGTACTGGACTCGGCCAGTATCCGCTCCCATTGGCTATACTGTGATTTTCCCAGAGAATCTAGTACCAAGTCTATTTACAACATCCAGAAGGGGAAAAGAAGAGGAACCTACCGTTGCTACCCCAGATTCTTCTAACAAAATAAAAAGGTCACAGCTCTATCACCTCACCTGTCTGACTTAATGCCATTAAAACAAAAACTGATTCACGAAGCAGAGGGGCCCCTACGCCTGGCTCCTACTGTGCCCATAGTATTTTCTTACAATACTCTATAAAGTAATGCATATATATTTCTCTTTTACAATAAATTAGTACAGGCACATTCTCCTACAGCTGACTCGGTAGTATCGGTCCCTCTAGCATGGGCCAAAGAAATCATTCTGTGACGTTTTACAGGTTATCTAGACTGATCACACCAAACAAAAAGGCAAACCGGGAAACAAAACCCAACTAGAAAAAAAATGAATGGGAAACGTGGGCAGCAAACTTTTTGGTTTCGGTGTGAATGATGCACTTTAGGCAATTTAAACATCGAGAGCTCTAAAAGTATACAATTATATAGATTTTATATAAATATGTACAAACCAAAATAAAGTCCAGTAAAAACATTCAGGTAAAAAAAAAAAAAAAAAAAAAGACATACACACAAAACATGTTAATGCCAAAGAGAGGAAGCTTGAGAACTCAATAAGTTACAAAACAGTAAAAAAGGAACTGAAATAAAAACAAATTCATGTTCAGTACAGTATGCATGTTTCATATCCACTGGAAGTCGCGCTCAAGAGCCGACTAGCAGGGTAATAGATAGCACCAGCAGAAAACCAGGCACGTTGCGTGCCAACATGATTCGCCCTCCATCATAGAAATATGTGGAAGGTGAACAGGCGGTAGGAGGAGCTAAATAAATTAGTGTCAGGCCTTGTACAGGGTATTTACAGGGTAAAAGTACACGGCTGCTGTTGCCACAAAGACGGGGGGGGTGACGATGGCAGTGGGAGTTGCAGCAGTCTTGCAGCACATTGAAGGAGGTCAGAGGTCAACCTCTGGCACATTCATCAGGTAAGACCCGTGATTCTTTCTCCAGTCGGTACTCTATGTGGTTGTTGCACCTGCTGACAGTCGCTTGAGTTACAGTTGCATAGCTTTTTGACAAAACTTAGATGACCTGTTGCAAGCTGGGGAGGGGGGCAGGGGGGCTGAAAGATGGTGAGTGGACCCTGTTTGCAGGAAATGGTAAACATGACAACAGTGTGCGTGCATGTGTGTGAGTGTTGTGCGTACAAGGCAGAAATACTCAGTT
The DNA here is from genome assembly GCA_900323365.1 of Monocentris japonica. NCBI lineage: Eukaryota > Metazoa > Chordata > Actinopteri > Trachichthyiformes > Monocentridae > Monocentris > Monocentris japonica. The sequence goes on along the minus strand of OOFE01045659.1, from coordinate 10,693 downwards.
ACTGTCGTGTGGTATCAAGTAAACAAAAGGAGCTGAAGAAGGAGGGGGAGGAGCTAAAGTTCAGTCCACGATGCTGGGGCTGCCGCTGGGCTGGTCCTTGACCTGGTTCAGGTGACTCATTGCTCGGCTGAAGGCGGCCTGCACAGCTTTACGGACGCTGGAGGAACGTCCCTCCATCAGCTTGATTTTGTCGACCGTCTTGTGGATCCCAAAGGGAACCATCTTGGACCTAGGAAGCCATTGCCTGCAGAGAGAAACGTTCAGGATTAGGATGTGATGATGCAGGTCAAAGTGAAACCAAACTGTTGATAATAGTGACACAGATGGAGATTTAAAGGAGTCCACCTGGAGAAGAGACACGACACCATTTAGAGTATTAGTCATTTTAAGACCATTACGTGTTGCTGAGGATGAATCGTCTACATTTTCTGAAATATAGAGTAATGAAAATCAAGGTTTATTTTTCTGACAACATTATGAAACAAAACTGAGCTGAGATCACTAGCAACCACAGCCAATGGATTAGAGGTGAGTGGTGGTCTAAACAGTCGGTGCTGCTGAGAGGCTGTCTGTGTTGTTACCTCAGTTAGGATGTGGTTGTTGTGCTGTAATAGGTAGACTACGATCACAGACACATGGTGTTGGTTGTTAAAATGTACAGACACGATGCTACTGTGGGTAGCACATTGTGTATTTGGACAGTGAGTACCAGCCCTCCGCTCTGTGGCGCCCCCTACAGCCAAGTCTCCATCATTTAGACCAGTGGTTCCCAATCCAGTCCACCAGTCCCTCTTGTCCTGCAGGTTTTAGCTCCAGCTCTACTGAACCAATTAAGGCATCTTGAAAATGTGAAGCCTCTGATTGGTTCAGGTGTGTCTGAGTAGAGCTGGAACTACAACCTGCAGGACAAGGGGACTTGAGGACTGGATTGAGAACCACTGATTTAGACGAAGGAGTAAAACCTCATACTGCTCGACCAATGTGGCAGCAGCCTACTCTCCTCATCGGCCCTAATAGGTGATTGCTATTGGTAACACCAATGACGTTGCAGCAATAGGTGGGACATGTAGCGCTGTCAACCGACAAGGAAACAAGCCGACTGACTGTCTTTTCTCTAGTTCTAGAAAGTTGATTGGTTTGCACTGTGAAGGCGTCGCTGTGCACGGCGGCTTCGCTAAGACAAACACTGAATCTGAGATGAGAGATGGAGACGTCCTCACCAGCTGCGCTTGCTGTCGAAGAAGTGGACGAGGAAGAGTTTCTCGGCGGACTTGTACTGCATCTGCTCTCCGACCCTGAGGACGTCCTGCGGGGGCTGGGGCAGGGACACCCCGTTGTGCTGACACCCCGTCCTCGGTGTTTTGGGGTCCATGATCTGTAGGGGATAAAAGCCAGAGGGGGCAGGGCTGAGTCAGGCGGCCTCGCCCGGATCAAACAGGGAGTGTCCTGGTGACGGTGCTGCCAAAAGCTTGCACCAGTCAGACAGAAACATGCATGCAAGCCGGAGTCCCGCCGGAAAGCTCTAAGCCATCCGGGCGACTCTCCACACAAGCAGTCCACGACTCGCTAGCTTTACGTCCTGCATGGGCGTGAGCACAAAACACGAGCTACACCACTTACGATGAGAGAAATGTAATGATTATGACACAGAGATGGCCAGGGGTGTCAGGAGACACATGCACACACTCACTCACCAAGGCAGGGTAGGAGGGATATCCACTACATTTTGCCCAAACTAGTTTAAGAGGTTCCAGAACAAATGTTGAGGCACTAGTGGGCATCCATACATTTCCGCTGCCAACTTCTATGGGAGCAGGAATAACGACAAGCAAGTTATGGGGGGTTCACTGCAACAGACAGAGAGTACAACTAGTCTACGAATAAGAGCCATGCATTCAGGACAGGGGATGACAACACTCACACAACACACAGTCCAATATAACATCCTGAAACATTATGCTCACACATTGGGCCGATACCAGAGGGGTCAGTATCTGTTCAGTGAAATAAGCAGTAATGTGATTAGTGGCTGTGGAGAGTAACAGGTAAGGAAGGAAGACCAGCTGATGAACTAGGAATAGGATGATCATGAACACTAAAATTGTGGCAGATTTGGATAAATGGTGTCAAAAAGGGTCCATAACTGAAACCTTAACAAAACCCATGAAGCCACAAGAGAAATGCACCAGTACTCCAATGACTTCAGGCTGAGGAAACCCAGATAGACACAAACTTGGATGAGAACGTCTAATCTCAGAAAGGTCACATCCATTGTCAGGGTGCTCTGGTTATCTCTAGTGTCTCTCAGCTGAAGGCCTAAAATGTAAAAATCTATGTGTAGAATATCATTTCCTACAGTTCAGAGGTGTTACTCTCTGTATACATCCTACTATTGTACCAACTGACAGACACAGTTTAGAACATTTGTTCAGGCATCTGCTGTCTCCAACGGTCAGTGAACTAGCAGAAACATGATGACCAGATGTGCTTTATACAAGCTAGCTACACATCGGGGACCATGATCAGCTCGGTCGTTCTCTCAGAGTTGGGAGCTTCATGCTGGTTTCTGGTGGTAGACTAGAAAAAACTACCAGCCACAAAGTTTAGCAGCTTTTGTCTGGTGACGGCTGGAAATGTCCCACCCTGCATGCACTCTGGGTTCTTCCCCAGTTTGAGAACCAGTGATGTAGGCTATATTAGTGCAGCAGCCTTAACGTACAGGTAGTGGAAAGGTAATGGAAGTAATAAAGCCAATAAGCACATTCAGTACTTCTATATAGCTCAAGTATTCCTAATGTAGTCAACCTCGCCAGTATGAAAGCAGTAACTACTGCAGCTCTAGAAGACCTGACCAGTCAAAACAGACAGCTAACATGTCATTTCATTGTTGATAATGCACATTATCACCTCACCTGATGCAATTGTGGCTGCTTTGGTGAACTCCCCACTCTCAATACAGGTGATTAGAGCACTTTTATCATCCACAGTGCTCCGCCGTGCCACAGCCGGCCTCCCTTTGCCACTTTTTGGCACGATGACAGTGCTGAAAGAGATGAGGAGAAAGCTTCTCACTTAGCCTACATGGTCTCGTAGAAGCCTGTGGTCGTACTGGGCAGTTCTAAGGCGTCAGTCAGGGTAAATGTGTGAAGCAGGGCGGGGGTGAAGGAGCATGGAGGCTCAGCAAATAAATAAAGGCAAGACAAAAAAACCTTCTGATATAACCTAGCTTTGTACTGACATTGCACACATCTCTTGTCTGTTATATGTTTTGTCTTCTTTTTATAATTTATTATGTGAATTTGTTTTTTTAGATTTTAGATTTTTGACTTGTTCCTTCTTATATTTTTGACTTGTTTTTCTTCTGTTAAATGTTGCACCATCAGATCAAGGCAAATTCCTTGTATGTGTAAACTTACTTGGCAATAAACCAGATTCTGATTCTGGTTCTGATTCTGATTGACTATTACAACTGTTGCACTGAGTTGCTCTGGATAAGAGCCTCAGCTTAATACCTAGAGTGTAAATTGGTACAACAAGCATTGGTACACCCCCCGCCCCCCGCCACCCCCCAGGTCGGGGTGTCTAAACATACCTTGTGCTGCAGAGGACACTTCCACTGGATGAGATGCTCGACTCGGACGCACAGCGACGGCGAGGCTCCAGCAGCCTGGGAGCGGTGGTGCTTTCCTCCTCCTCCACTACGAACCCGTTGGCTAATCCTGCAGAAACCAGAGGACATTCAGACAAGTTCACCTCGTTTCGTCCCTTATGACACAACATGTAGAGTCGCTGCTCCACTTGCACTGGTTTGGTAGCATCAGGTGGTGTTGCATCGTCCCACTCTGAGAAACAGCATGAATCTTTAGTTTCTCAAGAACTGGTGAATTTATAGTTACGTTTTATAAAAAATAAATATTCTCACTGAACTAAAACCTGATTAGAATGAAGTTTGCATCATGTTTTACCAGAAGTTCCAGGTGACATTAGAAGATAATCATGAGCTCCATTCATACAGCCATGCTGTGCATCCACAAAATATGTCCAATGGAAACCACTTGGTAGTTTCTGTTCCTCTCAGTAGTAATTTAAAAGGAGGAAAAAGTATACTCGTAAAATTATTTATTTTTAAACAAGTTGATTTGATATGTTTTTGCGATGGTTTCATTTTAGAATATAAACCACGATACCTGGGCTTGTTTCAACGTGGAAATACCTGTGCCGAGGCGTTTGATAGGGGATTCCTCTTCCTCCTCCTCCTCTTCGCCATCTGCGCTGGTGCTACGGGTTCTCTTCCTAGGTAGAAGAAGGGTCTCCAGTCGAGGAATCACAACTGAGAGGAAGGTTTTGGTGCCCAAGGGTGGGGAAACCGGTGACACTTCCACCATCTTAGGCGGTTTCTGTGGGCTGGCGCTCTTGGACTTGCGAAAGAGCACATTGGTCCGTCGGTTGCCTGCGCCAGAGGCTTCAGTGAGCATGGAGGTGGCCACAACGCCAAGGTCACTGTTGGTGAGCAGCGGGTCTGAAATATGCCCATTGGGAGCGTCCTGGGGTGGTGAGGTAGCTGTCGTGGTGTCGCTTTCGCCTTTGACATCTGTTGGAGTCTCGTCCACGCTGGGCTTTACAGGCTTCAGAGATGGCGGTTCTGAATCGCTGGTTGAATTATCGACCTGCGGTGGCAAGGTTAGAGGCTCTAGCTTTGGCGGAGGTAAAGACTTTTCCTCTGCAAAATACAACATAAAAAGGAAGAGATAATATTAGCAGGATGGACTATGTGACCCAACCAACCCAAAGTCAATGATGCGTGTATGTTTGCATGTGTACAAGTGAGGAGTTTGATGTGATCTACACAGCAAATGATCAGACTCTAAATATGGCTGTGGCAGCTGATAAAACTGGCAATGTTTTTTCTAATTTGTGTAAAAACAACTCAACTTTCAGCCACCCAGTACGGCCATGTTCACACTAAGTGACCAATATGTACAATTCCCTGATATTTCCTGACTTCCCCAGAGAGTTCATCAAATTCCCTGTCTGGACTATACCTCTCTAAACTCCATGATATTCCTGGGAATATTGTGACCACTGCGTAATGAGGCCAAACCCCTACCCTCTTCTGGCATGCTGGGCCCGGTTGGGGGTTCAGGTAGTGGTTTCTCCTCCGGGGGAGGTGGGAGGGGCTTCTTCAGGCTCATCTCGCCGCGAACCTCCATAATGGTCTTTTTGAGCAGCTTAAGTCTCTTGCTGCGGGACGGGCTGTGCTTCATGGCCGTGCTGAGGTCCAGCTTCTCCAGCAGCTCCTTCAGCTGCTGCTCCAGGGGCATCTGCTGCCGGTAGGCTGGGTTCAGCAGCTGGTCCACTGCAACAGATAGTTAGGGTTCAAAATGAGATATCCATTATTTGTTGTTCAGGCAATGATTTTCCCCAAAAATGTATATATAGCATTTTGGAAATGAACTTATATGTGCAGTTGCACAGCTGTAACTACAGTTACACCACTGAAGAAAACAAACTGATGCGTCCTCACACCATTATTTCCTTTAAAAAAATGTCACTGTCTAGTAACTTTGAAATGTATTGTAGATTATTGCATACATCATGAAGTGAACTGCCTCTAGTCAGACAGTTGAGTACAGCAGGAGAGAACCGAAGGTGGCCGACCACCATTTGAAGGTCATCTTCTATTCTAAACATCTAGTTGACTGGTAAAACAGTGATGAGTTTTGGAATGTACCAGATGTTTCCTGTCCTGCCAATAGCACTGTGGCTGGGGATGCTGCAGTCTTACCGTCCTCCCAAGAGAAAGGTGGAGACACTTCCAGCTTCGGTACTTCAGGAAGGTGCATCCCACCCGGGAAGTCAAAGCCAATTCGCTCAGCGTCCCGCCGGGCCTTTCTAAGGATGGCACCTCCATGGTCCTGCATCCGCAAGGCTGCCCTGTAGAAGAATGTGTCCTTGGCGTTGTACTTCATACAGTTGGCGATGATGAGGTTGAAGTCGGCCTCAAACTCCTCCAGGCTTCTGTAACCATGAGCATCAATGCGCTTCCTCATGGTGGAGAAGTCCATGGGGTTCTTGATGTGATCTACGTAGTCGGGAACCTGGAGACAACAGGAAACGGGTCAAATGCTGCAGTCCGCCTAGACCTTAAAGACCCCCAGATGGTAATCTGAGTTCTGCTCACGACACGAGTTCAAGTTCCTCTAAGAAAGAAAGATGGGTCAGGAACGACAACCGATAAGGTTGTGAAGGTTTCACATCACTCAATGAAAAATTCCAAACTTATCCACACTTTAATTTATTAACTTCGGTTCAGTTGGTGTTCAATATGATGCAGCAGATAGTGGCAGGGCAGTATGGCTGTCAACTAGGTTGATTTTTAACATACTTAAATTTCCGGTCTTTGCAAGACCTGGAAACTGTTCCATTAGTTTCCACTACTTTTCTACAATTTCCTGCCTAGGAACCTGAAGACTCATTGAAAGGTTAATCTCATGTAATTGAATGAATGAAATGTGATTGAAGAGAAACGATTTGGGGGGTTTGAGTGCAAATTACTGTGACATTTGAGATTTATCTGGTTAAGTTATTATTAAGTTATTTTTCACGTGGTCTATAGAATAGTAACTCTCAACCATGTGCAATCAAGGCCGAATGGTCCACAGGTTTTCATTACAACCAAACACTACAGCAGCTGATTTCACCGATTGGTTCCTCCTCTCTGGCTGAAGGTGGGTTAATCAGTGGATGAGCTGCTGTCCTGTTTGGGTGGAATGAAACCTTCAGACTCTTGGGCCTCCATGGTTGAGAGCTGCTGCCACAGAGCAACTGATTTGGAAAAAAACATTCAAGGTCACCCACCACCTAGGTATTGACATGAAATACCACATCTATGAGCAATGCATCTTCAGCTATTATCAATCACCACCAGATATTCTGCTTCTATCAATCCTCCTACACACTGCTGACCTCCTTGATGCTGACAGGCTGAGCAAAGATTCGGTAGGAGTCCTTCTCCTGCAGCTGGCTCAGGACTGCTCTCAGCAGGATGTTGAAGGGCGTGAGCTGGACCTCCAGTACAGATTGCTGAAGCCTCATCTGCAGGGAAACACAGAATATGTTCAATTATGTCAACATGGAAACTTTAATACAATGCTTCAATACATGTTAACATCAGTCACCAGGCAAATACTGGATGCGTCTGGTTAGTGCTTCTACTTGGCTGGTAAAATATAGTCAGGTTCTTCTATTACAAAACTCAATTTAGCTGGTAAAATAGCAGAAGTGGCTGAATTTTAGCAGGTGGGCTCAAAGGTTAAATTTCCTGCCCTACACATAAATGAGGCTTGAAGCACGATTCTCGATTATACCTCCTCTCGTTTTAACTTCTCCCTCTTCCTGATCAATTCCAGCAGGAGGCGAGCTCGCTCCAGGTCGTGCCGTAAGCGGTGCCACTCCTTCAGCTGTTCCTTCAGTGCTTGGTTCGTCTCCAGCCGGTAGTCCTGCCATTTGCAATTTTCACAGAGGCAATTCAGTTTGCATACATATTAGGGAGTATCAAAAGACAAGTGCAATTAATCAATACACATATTGCAATGTTGATTGCTGCAATATCTAAATCCAAAGAGGCAGCAGTTTTTCCTCAGGGAGAAAGGCATTTGATGGCATCCTAAAATGTTCTCTGAGGCTTTGCAGAATCCCTGGCATACAAATCAAACCAAGCCAATCCATAGACTCTCATTCATCACTTATTTTTTCAAGTGCTGAAAAACAAAATAAAAGAAAAAGCTGTGACCTGCATATTGCAATATTCAGCAAGAGAAATGCTCATAGGACTTCACTTTAGTTACACGGTAACAAGACACAGGTGATGAACAATTAGGTGATGAAAACAGTGATGAAATGTAATGTCAAAAAAAGAGAAGAGAAAAAAATACCAAATATAAGAAAAATGAGGGGGAAAAAAATCTCCAGAACCATAAAAACCATAAAATAAAATAAAATGCAGCCTTAGATGATTGTTCCACAAAGACGTATCCCCTAACATGCTATTTTCAGAAGAGTACAACAGTGGGGTGTGTGTAAGCACAGAGCTGCACAACAGAAGGGAGTCAGGTTTCCCAACAGGACTGACCGTCTGCTTTGTTTTCTTGGTTTGAAGCTGGGGGTTGGTCTGCAGCCGCCTGATCAGCGGCACGTTGTTCCTCGACTGCCTTTTCAGCACCCAGTAGCTCAGGACGCGCTCAACAAACGGCCTCTTCCTCTGCACGGCCACCTGGTTGAGGATAGTGTCGAAACTGGTAGAAAGGGAGGGAGACACAGAGAATGAAGGGATGAAAGACAGAGGAAGAGAAACAAATAGAAAGAGAAAAGACGGAAACCATCATTGTTTTATTCAACTGTATTTAGATGCTTTGATAATGCTACACATCTAACACTCATAACAATACAACTGGATTGGAATTGAGGGGAGGGGAGAAAGAGACAAGCCCAGCCACTGGTCACAACAACCTGCAGTTTGGTATTGATAAGTATCGACTATCAGTGGGAGGAAAGCATGCTGGGGCTGTTGGCCTACCTTGAGGGGGTGATGCTTGGCCCAGAATTGATCGGCGTCTCTGGTTCGGGCTCAGGCTCCGCTCTTTTACTCCTCTTCTTCTGCCATCCTTTTAACCTTGCCCTCCCTCTTTTCTCCCCCCTCTTGTGGCAAGCTCCATTTTTAGGGTGAGCCTCCTCATAAATGTTGAGTGGCCTCCTGTCACAGCCTTCAGGTGTGTGGACGCAGCAGTAGGCAGTCTTTTTCACAGAGAAAGTCGAAGAGCCCGACTCCGTTACCTCTTTGATCGGCTCCATCTTCATGTAGAGGCCGGCCTTTTGGGCGCAGCTGACATGGAAGGCTGTGTAACAGTTGACCTTGTGGCACTGGATGCAGGCCCCGGCACCCTTCTCTTTACACAGGTAGCAGATAAGCTTCCAGCGGGCAGGCGGGATGTTGCTGACGCCGTCGATGGGCTCGATGAAGACCGTGTCAGAGAAACCCACCTCAGGCACCCACAAGGCGCACGCCACGTGGCCCCAGCGGTCGTCGTCTGTCTTTTTCAAGGCACCTCCCCGGTTGGGGCAGAAGACACACTCGGCGGGCCGCGATGGGCACTGGAGGCAGTGGCGACAAAGCCACTGGCCCTCAGGGATGTAGGGCACGCCGTAGCACTCCTGGTGTACCGCAATGTTGCACAAGTCACAGAAGAGGATGACGTTGCTATCGGCGCCATCTCCGTCCATGCAGATGCAGCAGACCGCATCCTCGTCCACCAGAGACTGCAGGTCACTCTGGCCCTGGGTGGCAAAGTATGACTCCTTCTCAAAGCGATCCATGAGGAACTCGAAGAGGTTGTAGGACACCTGGCTGATACCCTCGCTCTTCCTCTTCTCGTTGAGCAGCTCCAGCCAGGCATAGTCCTCCTCGTCCATGTCGTACTCCACCTCCTCGTCCAACTCCTCAGCCGTCCTCTCGGTGTACTTAAAATATGCCACCGGCCTCTTCGGCACCACCGGTAGGTTGTACTCCACTGTGCGGAACCGGGGTTCCAAGAGCGTGCTCCCACTTCCTTGGGTGCTGGTACCATGTGAGGCCGTCAGCGCCGCGTTCTTCTTCTGCTGACTGTTTTTGAGGCGTACAGAGCGCACCAGGACTTGCTGGGGCTTCTCGTTGTTCTCCTTGTTACTGTTACACTCCATGATCTCCTGAGCCGTCGGGTCATCATCAGTGATGACATCCAGCTTGTCATAAATACTGAGCCGATGCACACGACCATCCACTTCCAGCTCCACCATGCGCTGAGCCTGGGCATAAGTCAGGGTCTCCCGGTTTGGTGAAGGCTTGATAGGTGAGGACGCCCTCTTCGGTGTCGCCATGCGGTGATGTCGAGCTTTTTTCCTCATCTCGAAGGCCAATATGACCCTGAAAAAAATCAAATGAATGTTGCAACAATGCAGATGATTCACTGACAGCTTGTCTCGGTGCAGCACCTGAATAAAACAACCATTTAATGTTCTTTAGCTTCGCCCTGTTAAACAATAACCTCAGACTGGTTCCTGTTCCACCTGAAGGTGATTAATGATTGACAGCCCGCAGGGCTGCCTTGGAGAGACACTGCCTTGAACATAACATGACTACAGAGAGATGGCATTACCCCACACACAACATGGAACTCAATCAAACAAGGCAGCAAGGTAAACCAGCAGCACACTGCGTTACTAACTAGCCTCTCCCTTGTAGCTTAACAACTACGCTAATAACATTAGCACGTTGATTTAAGTGACTACGGCACGCAGCTGGAGCACAGAGCTAATACCACGGGACAGACCATACTGGGACACACCGAGCAGACAGAGCACACTGGGACAGACCGACCACACTGGGACACACCGAGCAGACAGAGCACACTGGGACACACCGAGCAGACAGAGCACACTGGGACAGACCGACCACACTGGGACACACCGAGCAGACAGAGCACACTGGGACAGACCGACCACACTGGGACACACCGAGCAGACCGACCACACTGGGACACACCGAGCAGACAGAGCACACTGGGACACACCGAGCAGACAGAGCACACTGGGACAGACCGACCACACTGGGACACACCGAGCAGACCGACCACACTGGGACACACCGAGCAGACAGAGC
>OOFE01045658.1:24844-39510 GCA_900323365.1 Monocentris japonica | reverse complement strand
AATGAAAGAAGTAATAGAAGAGTTTTATAGCGATCTCTACAAAGAAAAACAGATTGAAATCGACACCATGAGAGAGGTTTTAAAATTCATTGACAAAACAGTAAATGACAGTGTGCTCTTAACCCAGGATTTTACCCTTTTAGAGTTAGATAAATGTGCTAGGAATTTTAAGAAAGGGAAGTCCCCAGGAGAAGATGGACTTCCCTTGGAATTTTATCTGACCTTTTGGGACATTTTAGCACCTGATTTACTTGCTGTTTTTATGGATTTTGAAGACTAGACCGACTACCTGACAGCTTTAAAGTAGGGATAGTGACTCTCCTTCATAAAAAAAATGACAAGACTGACCTGAAAAACTGGAGACCTATTACCCTTTTAAATGTTGACTGCAAACTTTTTAGCAAACTTTTATCGACCCGTATGTCTTTGGTTTTAGAGGAGGTGATTCACCCGGATCAAGCCTGTGCCATCCCGGGGAGGAAGATCACCGACAGCCTCGTACTGATCCGAGACACCATCTGTTATGCGAGAGACAGAAACATCCGGCTAGTGTCCTCAATTTAGATTTTGAGAAAGCCTTTGATCGGATCTCGCACCAGTACCTTTTCCAGTACTGCAAAAAATGGGTTTTCCAGAAGGTTTATAGCCTGGGTTGGATTGCTGTACCGGGGCAGTACCAGCAAATTCGTTGTTAATGGGCATCTGACAAAAGCAGTTAACATACACTGCGGTGTCCGTCAGGGTTGTCCGTTATCAGCCCTCCTCTACGTTATCTGTGTAGAACCGTTGGCACAGATCTTGAGAAGGGACCAAGGATCAATGGCGTGGTAATCCCGGGGAGCGGGGATTGACCACAAAATGTCAAGTTTACATGGATGATTTTAACATTTTATGCACTGACCTTTTATCTGTTAACAGGACGCTGGACTTGACTGACTGGTTTGGACGGGCCTCTGGATCAAAGCTGAACAGAGACAAGACTCAAGCCCAATTTTATGGACCATGGACAGACGCGACAACAGGACTTCCCCTAACTGTGACCCAGACTGAACAGAAAATACTGGGGGTTAAATTTGACAGGGAGGGGGGAGGAAGAAGAAATTGGCCAGACGTGGTAGGGAAAGTCAAACAAAGACTTGGATACTGGGGACTTAGAGGACTGACAATGGAAGGAAAGGTTTTAATCATTAAAGCAGTGATTTTACCTTTGCTCTTACTAATCAGTTCTGTTTTTATCCCACCTCGTAGAGTGCTTTTAGATCTGGAACGTGCCATCTTTTATTTCCTGTGGGGGACCAAGTAGGAAAGACTGAGGCGTGAAGTGATGAAGAGGCCCAAGGAGAAAGGAGGAAAAGGAGTACCGGACCTCTACTTGTTTTTAGGAAGCAGATACACCACACATGCCCAATCCCGAACCCCCAAGACAACAGCAATGACACGATTCTGGATGGGGTCTCACCTCAGGAGATTGAAAATTTTACCCACTGATCTTAGAGCACCCGTGTCTTTTAACCTGCCACCAGCTTATGCTTTTATTCAGAAATTTAACATGGAGCAGGAGGAGTTGCAGATTTTAACTGACCACCGCTCTTATGTCTGTTGTGCAGGAGCGGGAGCCAGTGAGTCCAGTGCGCGGGCTCGCTTTCGGCGAGCCCTTAACAGTTTGACGCAGCGTCAACCATCCCACTCTCCCGAACAGACTCCGGGACCTGTCGTGGATGGTGGCTCACGAGATCCTCCCAGTCAGGTCTGTAATGCACTCCCGGGGCATGCCAACGCTCTCAACTTGCCCTCGACCGGGTTGTGGCGCGCCCGAGTTGGTGAGGCACCTGCTCTGGGAGTGCAGTGCTGCTGTAGACCAGTGGGCAATGGCTGACTCCCTACAATTCCTGTGCTTACCAGCAGGGGAGGTCCTTACAGCACAGCTAGTGCTGTACGGGGTGAGCCAAAGGAATATACCAACAGCAGACTCCGCAAAACAGTGGCTCACCCTGGCCTCCAGGAACCTGCTGGTAAGGAAGCACAAGCAGATTTTCCCCCCGTGGCTGCGAAATGGCGGCAGCGGCGATGCAAGCAGCCGGTGCTGCAGGCGGCAGGCCTAGGACGTAGTCACAAAGAAGAATCGCCACTGTGCCCATTCGGACGAGGGAGTCGGAGCCACACACAAAAGGGTCAAGGCAGCGGTGGCCTGGCTCTCCGGGTGAGGCAGGTGGGAAGGAGCAAAAGGGCGAGGGTCTCCTCTGAGCACCAGGAACAGGCTCTGAGAAACGTAATCTGTTTGGGAGCGCGGGATAAGTTTATCCTTGTTAGGGACTCACCCCGCTCCTGCACAAGGAATAAGCAACAAAGAGAACTTTTGTTTTTGTTGTCTTTTAATTCATGCACCTCCTTTTAAATGACACTTTATGGACTCTTAACACTTACATACACAAAGACAATCTTTTAATAGTTTTTCTTTCTCTATAATCCATTTTAAAACAATTGCTTTTATTGGTTTAAACAAAAGGACATGACTTTACAGACTTATTTAATTGTTGTATTTTCCAAAGATGTGTGTGTGGTTTTTATGACTTTAAACAGTGTATGCATGTTAAAGCTTTAGTGTCAATTTTTTTTTTCGAAAGAAAAAAAAAAAAAAAAATTCTTGGCCTTTTGGCTAAGACTGCGATCGCCTCCTACTGGTCGGTTTAAACTTTACCTGATTGTGATAATTGTTCGCCGTGTCTCAGGAGGATATTCCCCTTTGTGAACAATAGCAATATGTATTTAGTGGTTTAAAGAAAACAATCCATAAAAAGGAGACCATTGGCCCAAGAGGACTGCTTACCTGCACTCAGGCCAGCCTAGCTGAAGGTAAGTGTTTTTAGTTATTTATTGAAGTTTTATACCATTTAAACCCTGCATGGTGGCTCACGAGATCCTCCCAGTCAGGTCCGTCATGCACTCCCGGGGCTCTCAACTTGCCTTCGATCGGGTTGTGGCGCGCCCGAGTCGGTGAGGCATCTACTCTGGGAGTGCAGCGCTGCTGTAGACCAGTGGGCAACGGCCGACTCCCTACAATTTATACCCGTGCTTACCGGCAGGGGAGGTCCTTACAACACAGCTAGAACTGTACGGGGTGGGCGAAAAGAAAATACTGTAATAAACCTTGGTTTAGGTGGGAATATTTAACTGGACAGGCTGAAAAGCTGCTGCTGCTGCCGCTACCTTTTTTACCCGGTATGGTGTCAGATCTGGGAACAACACACTCATCGACCTAAGAATATAGGCTCTTCATTTTACAAAGCTCACTTCATTAGGCCACAGCATGTTCTTCGTGGACAGAGTAGAGAACTGGCCAAACTATGGCATGGCATACCCCCACTTGGACAAGTCTGTCCTCTAGCCAACCAGCCGCCCTCAGTGTCACAGCAAACCAAACCACCCCACACAGGTAAGCACGCTATAGCAATCGATATACGGATAGACACCCGTGGCGTTGCAAAGAGCATTTAAGCAAACACGGAGCTTAATGCAGTAAAAGGCACAGATTTCGCCCCACATAGGCACACTTGATTTCACACTACTAAATGGGGCGCGCTGATTAAACTGGGCTAGACAGGCATGTAACCCCCCCCCCATACCTGTCAGCTTCTTCCGGTTCCCACGGGTGGATTGCTGCTGTTGTATTAAGATCTATTCAAATCCTACACCTAACCACATAATTGGACGAGGACAGTAACAAACAAGACTAAACACAAAACACTTAACGTTTTCCTATTTAGGATGACCACTTAACTGTCCGGGTGGCCAAAACCCTCCCCCGGGGTCGAGGCTTGTGGCGCTGGTCCGACTCGGCCCGTATGCAGCGAGAGCCCGTGGGGGAATCGTCGGTCCAGCACTGGAACAACGGAGCGGCTGATAGCTTGTTGGATCGCCCACACACAGAGCTGGGAAGCGGTAGGGCACTCCTACAGTTCCCCGGTCCCTAACTATCATCAGCCCTACCACAGGAACATCTCCCCCTATACTGTCTGTCTTCGCCGCCGGCAGCCCTAAACGGCTACGAACGGCCCCCACCCCTCTACCGTGAGTAGTTGCTTCCTCGGGCAGCTCACCCCCAACATGCATAAAGCTCCGCTCCCCCCCGTCTCTCCACTGCCGCTCGCTCGGCTCTGATTTATCAGTTCACCATCTCAGCAATCAAGTCCAGCTGAGAATGATCAGCTGACAGAGTGTCTGACAGCGGCAACAGTTCAGATCAATGTGAAATCCATTAGTCTTTGATTAGTTGTCATAGTCTTCGAAGACAACTACAACCCAACTTCACCACAGTATCATCAGAAGATTTCTCCAAACAGTGGTTCACCCTGGCCACCATCAAAGCCATATGGACCTCCAGAAACCTGCTGGCAAGGAAGCAGACTTCCCCCCGTGGCTGTGATCCAAATGGCCGCAGCGGCGCTCCGGGCCTAGGACACAGCTACAAAGAAGAATCATATCTGTGCCCATTCGGAATAGGGAGCCAGAAAGGGTCATAAAGGGTCAAAGCAGCGGTGGCTTGGCTTGGAGAGGCAGGCGGGAAGGAGCAGAAGGGCCAGGGTCTCCTCTGAGCACCAGGAGCAAGAGAGCTTTTTAATGCACTCCCTTTTAAAAGGCACTGCCATGGAATATTTACACTCTTACACTGATACATACAATGGACTTCTATGAAACATGAGCACATCCTTTTAAACATGATTTTTTTTTAAACAATATGTTTGTGTGCTTAGAAAATGTTTTTTTATGTGGCAAATCCTGTGTCAGTTTAATATCTGATACCCGGGGACCATATATTAAATTGATTTTTGGAGCAGGGAGATGGAATAGGGGCTTGCTCTTTCCACTCCACGCATCGACCTGGTATTGCAGTACTTCCAGGAACGGTGCACCCCCTGTTTTTGGTAAAAGCAAATGATGAGTAATTATGTAGCTGAAAAGAGTGATATTATTAAGAGATTATTGAAAACCACTGGATTACGTCACATAAAATCGGTTATTAGTTCTGATTCATTTCATTTTATATGTAAAAGTTTAAAGCCACAACAGTAATATTGCAAGGAATTGTAATTTAGAAACATTACAGCTTGAAATTGTAATAACTTGTGTATAATACTGTACATCATATTGTAAATGCAACATTTAACCCCAAATCAGTACCTCAACATTTTTATTAAATTTGGGACATGTGCTCCTGGCAGTACTTGTGGTACTAAATTCAACAGTCCTTACAAGTCTAGGAGGATTTTTACAACTTTGATCCCAGTTTATTAGGCAGTGGACTTTTTTTTTTTTAAATCATTGTGCTTCCCTCTGCTAGATTGAGGACACGGCCACTCCTTTAACAGCTGTATGCAGTAAGCAGTACCTTCCCCTATGCAAGCTGTGTACAGATAGCACTGTGCTGTTTTAATCTCATCTCTGTGTCCCCAACACAACTAATGACTCCTATCTTACGGTGACATTTGCCCTGCTAATGAATCTACATCTCAATAATTTCAAATATAGATTTAAAACCTGTTTGATCAGCCAAGCTGCTTCAGGCAAAGGTATTTATTCACTGATGTCAAAGAAAGAAATGATCTGATTGTAACCTGACTGAATGTGAGCGCTGAATAAAAACTGAAGCATGAGATTATTTATACTTAAATAAGCAGGAAGAGTTCTGCACCATTATGGCTAAAATGATAATTGCAATTATTATTTTGTTGGATATTGTGAATATTATTAAAGAATATCAGACTTTGTGATTTTGTGCAATATTCACTTTCACTTTCTGCATCTTCTATCAACATCTTGACCAGTCGACACCACAGTGGACATTCTGAGTAAAATGAAATAAAATTGTGTTTCAGTGTTGATGAATTCTGTGATTAATAATTGCGGAAACTCAAGTTTTGATATAGATTACACATGATTCATTGTGTAGCTGTGATATTTTGGTACTGATGCAGCAGAATATTTCACCCTCTTGTGTTTTATTGTTTCATTTGTGTCATTGCTACTGCATCAGTCACAATATCAAATCAAACTTAATTTATATCTGCAATAGAAAAGTGCTTCTACAATAATACAATGTTGCCAAAGCAGTTTACAAAATGTCAGTCTTCAAACTCATAATACAAATCATCCAAAAGCCATATCAGACATTGTAGTATCCATCGTGTGTTTGTGCTCTGGAGATCATATGAAATGTTTGGCTGTCGGCCTGTTTTGGGTTCTGTGAACAACTCCAAAATGTTGTAGTACTTCACCTCTGCATGTGTGATCTTTTCTCATCAAGGTAAAATGTAGCCAGATCCTAAATTACACGATACAGTAAAATCACATAGAATCCACTCGTTTTTATGTGTGTGGGAACCTGTTGTGAGACAAACAACAGGTTTCTCTCCGGGGAGAGGGAGGGGCATAACCAAGGCAACATACATCTACCACTACAGCTTCAGTTTCACTGGCAACACCCGAAGTCACCACAGCTGTGCATGGACTCCATAAGAGTAGTGGAAGGAAACACTATTTAGTGTCATTCACAATAACTTCCTTTCGCTTGGATTTGGATGTAATGACCAACACTACGCAAGATGGACTCCCGCCAGACACGGGGACCGGTGGGAGGGAAGTCATACTGGAGCCGGATGAAGGGCAAGAGGAGGAGGTGAACAGTCTGGGTTGGCTCTTGGGATCAGAGGGATCAGAGATCAGCCCCACACCCATGGATACCAATGTGTCAGTGTCCAGGTAAAACAAGCTACTGAGGAAAGAATTGTGTTTCAGTTGCCTCTCACAGGTTATGCCCACTATTATTAACTGGTGATATTATTATGAAGTGATGTAGAGCGATTGCTGGAGCTATCAAGTCAAAGTCAGTGTGGCTCCTCTGTGTCAAAGTCAGTGTGGCTTCACTTTTGCGGACTGAAAAGTATCAGGTTACCAAGGTGGCAGGTTTCAAGTAAACAGGTGTCGGCTTGCAGAAAAAGCACCTTTGTTTATACCCATGCTGGTGTCTGATCTTTTACCGAGACACCCATATGCTAGTTGAACATACTGTTCATTTGTTCGTTGTGTGATATGATCACTGGTCATCCAAGCAGTGGATTATATGGTGGAAATGAATGATTACAGAAGTGGAAATCAGAATCGGTTAATCTTTACAATGCATCGTGTGATTTGTATCTTTTTGTAAATTGCAGAGAGACTTGTGCCACTGTTCATCAGATTTACAGTGAAGCATTTACCATGGAAAGAGTATTTGAAGCAGCATCCAAAGGGGACTCAGCTCAGCTTCATGGCCTGCTTGGCTACCTGCAAGTTAATAATAAGCGACTTACGAGCCCAGAATTCACTGGCAAGTTGGATTAAGTTTCATTTTCCTTATGTTGTTTGCGACTGGCATGGTCTTGCACTTTTCTATGACCAGGTTAGTTTGAAACAGTATTGTCATTTGCTCTCAAAATGTGTAGGTGTGATTTAGTAAATTCTCATCATGCAAAGTAAAAATGTTTTTTTCAAAGTAACTTCCTGAAGGAGTTTGGTCTAGGATTTGAACTGAGAATGTCCTAGTCAAGCACATTTGTCTAACCTGTAGGCTTCTGCCAATCTGAAGTGATTGCCAGTGGTTGATGTATCGGCAAAGACTCATGCATGATGACATCAAGACAAATCTGCAATCGGAGCGAATGTAATGAGAATCAAAAGCGTTTGATTTGTGTATGAAAGTGTGTGTGTTCTTTTCAGATGCAACAAATGGGAAAACGGCACTCCTGAAAGCTTTACTGAACCTGAAAGATGGCAGAAACGACACCATTGAAGTCCTCCTCGATATATGTGAGAAAACTGGAGATTTGAAAAACATGATCAATGCCTCTTACAAAGACAATTACTACAAAGGTAGGTAAAATCAAATCATAAATGATCAGTCATCTCATGCTTTTTTAAAGCCCCAAGCCAGAATCTATTTGGCCATATAAGTTTATACTTTCATAACCTATCATAAATCAAAACACAGTTATAATTGTGTTTACACACCACACATGACCAAGATATAAAACAACCTGCTGGACTTCTTGAGTAAAGTTACAACTAGCTGCAACATTTACAAATACAAAATAATTTCTTGTGAACAATTAACTGCATGAACTTTACAAGTCTGTACGATCTACAATGGCGTAATGTAGGGATGAACAATATAACAAGACACTGTACGAAAGTGCTTTCAGGAAACCATCTGGAATAAGTCGTAGTACATGTTTATTACGGCGAAAACAACTGAACACACCAGAGATGAGAAAGTTTTGATGATTTCCAGAAGTTTCTCTAAATTGCTCTTGATTGATTTTAAGCTCAAGCTTGTGCATGTGCACAGCTCTCACCTGAGGCCTTTTTTTCAGTCAGTTTCCCACAGATAGTCCAGTGGGTGTCTTCAGTCAGTCAACAGAAGGGTGTCATGGATCAGAGGTTTGAGTCTCTGGTTTCTAGTTGTTGGAGAGTTTGTGTTCACAAATGTTGATAAGACCCTGACAAGATTCCACTTTGGTTCAGTGTCCACCAAATGACATTTGTTTTAAGAGGGTTATAAGGCCACAGGAATGAACTTCCAATTTCTTTTCTGTCCTTTTTCGTTAATTTACAGGCTAATACTTACTGTAGGTCTGCAAACGACATTACCAGCAACCTGTTGTCTGTATCAACACAACACACATTTGTTGCAGGCCAGACAGCCCTGCACATTGCCATTGAGAGACGGAGTTTTGACCACGTGAAACTGCTGGTCCAGAAAGGAGCAGATGTGCAAGCCAAAGCCGATGGGAAGTTCTTCCAACTCAATACAGGATTGGGCTTTTATTTTGGTGGGTATTTTATCTTTAAAATAAGCAGAATTTCGATTTTCTAACACTGTCCAGCCAAACATTAGAGATAAACCCTCAGTTCTGGGTTTCCAACAGGTGAGCTCCCCCTGTCACTGGCTGCCTGCACCAACCAACTGAATATAGTGTCCTTCCTCATGGAAAACCCTTACAGAAGTGCTGACTTGACTGACAAAGACTCCCAGGGAAACACGGTCTTACATGCTTTGGTGACCATAGCGGACAATACGACGGAAAACACAGACTTGATCACAGGGATGTATGATGAGATCCTCATTCAGCACAACAGACTTGTGAAGAACAGAAAGGTCAAGTTGGAAGCCATTGAAAACCACCAGGGGTTGACCCCCTTGAAATTAGCAGCCAAGATGGGCAAGATCTGGGTAAGCTTGTGGTTCATTTTTAGACCTGCATGTGTATATTCACACATGCCTTCACTCTCCTCTGTAAATAGGTGTTATTTATCACGGGTTTTAGCATGGTGGCCTTGCCTTGCATCATTCATTTAACATGAAAATTGCGTGGAATGATCCGTCAGGAAACATTAATACACGCTCTTTACTATATTCAGATAACGTGATCTGATCAGGTAAAAACCTGCCAGGTGAGCGCCAGGCGTGAGAGAATGCTGTGCATTGTCACACAAGATTAATGTTGCCTCTCTGATCTCAGCTGTTCAGGCACATGGTGCAACGGGAGTTCATGGATGAAGAGATGAGACCGCTGTCCAGGAAGTTCACAGAATGGGTCTACGGGCCTGTCCACTCCTCGCTCTATGACATGAGTTCCCTGGACACCAACGAGGAGAACTCTGTGTTGGAGATAGTCGTCTTTGGTAGTGAGATTCCGGTAAAAGAAATCGGTTTATTTTAACCTCATTTTTACCTGCTGTGATGGATGAGAGAGAGTTTTTATTCGATTTCTGTGCATGAATTCATCTGGTAGCAGTGAAGCTTTCTAGACAACGTATTACATCTCTAATCACAGGCGTGGTTACATGTGACTGACAAAGTGGAGCATGCAACAGCGGCATAGCTAGTGTGGAACCAGCAAAATCAAGAGCCCAGCAGGGGAGAACTATGTACAGGACTGTGCAAAAGTCTTATGTAACCCAGATTTTTTTTAATATAAATTTGGTCTTCGATGTTTTTTATTTTAGTGTTTTACATTACTGCTCTTTATAGTCATTTTTTGATATTTAGAAACACTTCATTTCATTATTTTTTAAAGCATCTTCATTTCACGGATGTTTTTTTTACATGTGCCTAAGACTTTTGCACAGTATTGTATGTGGCAAGACGAGTTGAGACAATTGCCCAAGAAGAAAAAAATATAGGAAGTAATGTGTGTGTGTGTGTGTGTGTGTGTTAGGCCTGGGTACTTCTGTGTGCACACTCACAAGGTGCACCAAGTTAATCTCTGTTGGGGGACCAAGCTACTTACTGTAACTACTGATACTGTGTCATGGACTGAGGTCCTGAAGTGTGCCACGATTCCTAGACACTGTTGGGATGTGTGAACTGTTTGCTGCTGACTCACTGACCAAAGTGACCAAGCGTCCCACTCTGAAACCACCTGGCCCAAAGCTTTGGCAAGTTTGTAATGAGAACATGTTGTCTTGTTGTAAACAGAAATAAGTGACAAGATGGTGAAATAAATGATAAATGCCCTTAGCCTGATTGCTTTTGAATATGATGGCAAGAAGATATTCACCATAATGGAGGAATCAAGTGGTTTTAATATGGATCTTGACTTTTGCACATTGTCTCAGAATCGTCATGAGATGCTCCAAGTCGAGCCGCTACGCAGCCTTCTAGAGGACAAGTGGGACAGGTTCGCCGCGAAGATATTCTTGATGAATTTCCTGGTTTACCTGATCTACTTGGGCATCTTCACTACTGTGGCCTTTTACAGAAAGGAAGGACAGGTAAGAAAGCTGTTATTTCAGTTAGAACATATCTTGTCAACAACACACAAGGTCTACCAACCATTTGAATTGCAGCCGCCGTTTCCTGTTGAAGACGACCCGCTTGACCACCTTCGTTGTACCGGCGAGCTCATCAGCGTCCTTGGAGCGGTCTACTTTTTCTGTAAAGGGGTGAGGAAGTGCCACATGGTCCGGTGTTTCACGTGACAATAGATCAGAAAAAAATGTCAAAACCAATTCTGTACTTACCTGTTTTACTTCTACAATTCACAGATAATTGATTTCAAGAGGAACCCCCCGAATTTTAAAGCTCTGTACCTTGATGGATTCAGTGAAATTCTATTGTAAGTATGTCACAAATCTTAAGATCTTAAGAGCTTTTATGCACAAAAAGCTTGAAGAACCAAATGGATAAATACTGAGGCATCCTGGTTTTACATCATCACTTGTCCCACATTGCAAAGCATCCAAATATCTTGTGACTGATCTCAAACCAGTAGGCCACCATCTTGATCCATTCCCTCTGCTTTTGTAGTTTCTTGCAGGCAGCACTCCTTCTGGTCTGCACAGTTTTGTACAGCTGTGGGCGGAGGGAGTATGTAGGACCACTGGTGCTTTCACTGGCTCTCGCCTGGATCAATATTCTCTACTACTCAAGAGGCTCCAAGCAAATGGGGATGTATAACGTCATGATGCAAAGAGTAAGAATTCAGTCAAGTTCAGTAAACAAAGTGTGAATGTCAAAAATTGAATTACCTTGTTCTGAGTCAGTTTCTTTTCCTCAGATGATCCTGGGTGACATCTTGAATTTTCTGTTTGTCTATGTTGTCTTCCTTTTTGGATTTTCTGCTGGTAAGACAATTCTGAAATGTTGCACAAAGTTTAACAAATAAAATAAAATAGCATTAAGACATCTTCTGGTTTGAGACAAAACTGGGAGAAAGATTACAGATGGTTTCCAAAGTAAAGACTTCTGATGTTTATTTTTTATTTTTTTACCCGTTCATAGCTGTTGTTGCTCTTATAGAGGAGTCCCCACCAGCTCACAAAAAACTGACCGGTGGTACAGTGGCACGTGGACGGATGTTTGGCGTGGACTCATTTCAGTGCAAGAAGCCAAGTTACAACGACATCCGCTTCACCACACTGGAAATGTTCAAGTTCACCATCGGAATGGGAGATCTGGAGTTCACCGATCACGTTCAGTACAAGGAGGTGTTCTACATACTGCTCATCTCCTACATCATACTCACCTACATACTGCTGCTCAACATGCTCATCGCCCTAATGGGCAACACGGTTGAGCAAACCTCCAGAGAGAGTGAAAACATCTGGAAACTACAGGTAGGAGGGTCTCACAAACCCAGGGTGATTCCTCAGTGGATCTGGGCAATGTTATTGGATATTAGTAGATCTAGTAGAGGAGATCAGGGTTACATTTAAAGGAACAGACAATCCACCCAGTGTAAAAAAGCAGAGTGTGTATCTGATGGACTTATAGATGTATGACAGTGTAGCCTGATGACTATGGTCAGCTGAACTGGGTTAAACATCAAATCCTGAGCACTGGTAAATGATAAATAATATAATATTTAGTTTCCTTTAAATAATATTTGTATAAAAATGTGTACAAAATAATACATCAGAGCACTGAAATATGTCACTTCCAAATTGGCTGATAATGACGTGTTTTGCAATGTGAAGATGTGACTCGCTTCAAAGTTTTTGACAAAAACAACTGACTTTTGAGAGTTATGACGTGTATCCCCAGAGGGCCCTTACCATTTTGGACATGGAGAGGACTCTGCCGAGGGCCCTGAGGAGTAAGCTGTCCTCAGGAGTGGTGAAGACGCTGTGTTTCAGCGGCGGGCAAGACGAGTGTCGTCGATGCTTCAGGTAAGAATGTGATATCAGGTGTGGAAAGTATGGAAAATGAATTTGACGCTCCAGATTGAATAGTATGGGCATTGCTCAAAATGTCTGGGAGGTGATGGTTAATATTGCTGTATGGTGTTGATACATGTATGAATAGATGTTTTATGTAGTTGTAGGCCCTCTGCCAATGCATATACATACTATTTGTTCATGTGAAGAATCATCTTGAGCCACACAGTAATATGTAATACGTATTGAATACCGATCCAATCCTGTAAAGAAGGGACTTTTGAAATGGTAAATGTGTAGAGACCTTGTAATATGAGAATATAAAGGATAAAATCAGGTCAAGGGTTTCTCATGTTGCTGTGATATCTTACGAGCAATGAATCTTTTAAATTTTAGGGTGGAGGAAATGAATTGGAAAAAATGGCGGTCAAATCTTGGCATCGTACAGGAGGAAGACCCTGGGAATCCTCACATCATCAAGCCACACACTGACGAGACTCCTGGAGATGGTGGTATGGCAACAGCACACAAAAAATAGCTGCAGACCGTTTCTTGATATCAAGGCAGCACTAATACAAGTTGCATTTTACTGATCTACTTTCAGGGAGCCTCTGGAATCTAAGTCCTCTCTTGGCGAGGATTCGAGCCAGGGGTCGCCAGCAGACCAGCATCCTCTGAGTTCAGCAGAATCCAGACGGACTTTAAAATCTGAAGTTTCAGGTTAGTATCCAATGGCAGCCACCATGGACCCTCCCTTCCAGAAAAAGGGATAGACCTCTTCTTTTTAATACTCTCTACTAATGCTGAACATTGTCACTGCTGGAACTGCAATGTGGAAATACAAAGTTGTGTTTTTTTTCATATTTATTTGATCATTTTTTCACTTGCCCCTCCTACATTTATTTTTTAAACTAGGCTATATTGTATATCCACCATTAAACTAGAAAAAATACAATCACGTTACAATATATTGAGACCTTTGTTTATTTTACCTTTACATTCAAATGGGGGCAAATGTTGTATCTCTAAGAAAAAAAAAGTTTTTGTTATGAAGTCACTGAAGTACACGGGCCCCATA
This sequence comes from Monocentris japonica, assembly GCA_900323365.1. Classification (NCBI taxonomy): domain Eukaryota; kingdom Metazoa; phylum Chordata; class Actinopteri; order Trachichthyiformes; family Monocentridae; genus Monocentris; species Monocentris japonica. The sequence continues at coordinate 25,739 of OOFE01045658.1, read as the reverse complement.
GTTGATAGAGAATCTAATGAAAGTTTACTTGGTTATTTAATAAGAAATGTACTGAAATGTACTGTTCATGCTATACATGTATTGTCATGATACGCACTATAATAATTTCAGACAAAACCTGCTTTTTGCAAAGTGAGACACATTCAACATCCCTGGATGCACAAAATAAAGACACTTGTAAATACTTTGCATTTGCAAACTTTATTTTGGTTAGGGGGAATGCTTGTGCAAGACATTTTGTTCCTGAAGGATAGGCAAAACTGGAATATCACATTTCCACAAAGTAGAGAAAGTGAGCTCCCCTCCACCACCGTTCATGACATGAAGGATCTTTGTGAATCAAAGACGATCACATGCCTTGGAGTAAAAATAAATCTAGAGGAAGTGGTTGCGACATACACCTGTGCCCCAGTGAATATTGCTGTCTGTGTCAACAAGGAGTCAACTGAGATTGTAGGATCTACAATGTGCTCAAGAACATTTCATTTTTACAGTGCATATCACCACCTGCTGTGGGGGAAATATTCAGTCCAACTTGATAATGTACCAATATTGTTTTTGCCAACTGGAACCCCAAATAAACAGTGCAATGTTGTGGCTGCAGCCACAGCTTTCTGAATCTTGGAGGATGACATGGGGGGTTGTGGTGCAAACAGGAACTTCTCACTCTAGATTTTTTTTTAATGCTCTATTCACATCTTCACAACGCAGTTTCACAAGCTTTACTTAAAATGTCCAGATGAGGGCAGCAGCTCTCATTTATTTCACCATCTTGTCACTTATTTCTGTTTACAACAAGACAACATGTTCTCATTACAAACTTGCCAAAGCTTTGGGCCAGGTGGTTTCAGAGTGGGACGCTTGGTCACTTTGGTCAGTGAGTCAGCAGCAAACA
>OOFE01045658.1:0-24016 GCA_900323365.1 Monocentris japonica | reverse complement strand
GGGGGGGAAAAAAAAAAAAAAAAAGACAGGAAAAAAAAAAAAAAAAAAAAAAAAAAAAAAAAAAAAAAAAATCTACTGCCATCAAGTACGAAGACCCAAATCCAGAAAAGCTACGGCTTGCATCTCAAGTGTCTTTCCTTGGAGAGGATGCTTTATCTCACCCTTCTTTCTCCCTTTTGACTTGTACTGTGTTCTGAGAAGAACTCTGAGAGGAAGAATGCCAGGCGTTGTGAAAGACATTGGATTAAAGCATGGTTGCAAACCTCTTATTTGCCTCTTGAGTGCAGACCGTTCAGTTTACACTATTTGCGTCAATATGCTTCACCTATGGCACCTAATGTGAAAACACCTATGGCTTCAGGATGCAGTGGTCCAAAAATAAATTAAGAAACTATATCAGGCTATTTATTAAGCATAACAACTAAAGAAACACAGTCCATAGACCTTAAACTGCTACAGCCCAGTTCTACACACCTAGAAATTCAGCTAAATACTATTCATATTTTCACCACTTGAAATGATCATCTTAAAAGGCCATGATAGGCAGATTTACCAACAGCTATGAATAACAGTATTATCTTTATATTCCAAATGCAGGCAATATTATCCATCTCCCCTGCCTATACATTTTGCTCATGTAACATTGCCTAATGATCTGACGTTACAATTCAACAGCAATTTCAAATGAACAAATGCTGAGACAAAAGCTAAGACTACTTTCCATTTCACACATTTAAACGATGCTTTCTTTCAAATCTTGGCAAAGAAAGTCAGTTAACATTTAAGGTAAGGGTTTAGTAGAGGATAACTAGTTTAACATTTAAGGCTTTTTCCGAAAGGCTTGAGGAGAGCAGAGCAATAGACGCCCAGACAGCATCAACCCAACAAAAGGACTGGAGGAGAAAACTGGGCCAGGACACATGCTAGACACATCTAGCAAGATATAACCTGCATCAAGTGGTTGGACATTACTTTTCCTTTATAGGTAGTAGAAATACAACATAGGGTAAGGCTAGTGATTAGTGGATGAAGAGCTTACCACAAGCCACAGACAGGTAACATCCACACCAAATCAGTTCACTTGCATTACAGTAGTAAAGTGGTGAGAAAAGGTGTTGGAGGGGAAAAGAGGCATTTCCCCCAGCTTGCATTATCTGTTGTACTTGCATGCTTGCAAGTGATCAATTAGGTTTTCCAAATGCCAACATGTATGAAAACATTTTCGGAATAATGGGACACCGCCTCTATTTCACATTAGCTGAAGACAAATGGGTTCTACTGGAGTTTCTGCTCCTTTTGCCAATGTTAAGCATAACATTTAACTCCTCATTGCTCTCACTCTTTAAAATCCATCTCTACAATTCAAGTAGGAACAATCTACATAAAGTAACACGACAAAAAACAATTAAAAAAAACAAACCCAACTACTTCAAAAGCACTTCTTTACATACGGTACTACCATACACATAACAGGGCACATCAGACCTACCAATGGTGAGAAACCGGAAAAAATACAAGTTTAGGAGCCGTCTCAAAAATGGAAAATACTACAATTCATTTTGCTAGTGCTGGCTTTAACTTTTAACCAAAAGTAGTGATGGGTAGCGGTTTGTCTGTGCCATGTGATCACCCATGGAACAACACAAGAACTACCAGGACCACTCACGGTGCAGCTCAGAAGCCATTTTGAATTCATGTTACTGCGACCAACAGACTAGTCACAGCTCTGATTGTGGCCTTTAACTAGTGTACACCTCAACTAAGGGAGGGAGCTTCTGGGACAATAGCCTTAAAATCAACAGTCTTATTAGATGCATATACATGTAACCATCTTGTTGAAGTTGATCACAAACCTGTTAGAGGATAAATCATTGCAAATATAACCCTAAATCTTGCCTGTGGGCAGTTGTAAGGCCACGAATGCTGACAAAAGGAGTTGTTCCATGTCAACCTGGGAATAGCACTGTGACAATCACATGTGGCAAGAATATCCTCAGCTGCGATCAATATTTTATAACAAGATATATACAGAGAGCAGCACATCCATACCAGTGATGACAACAGTAATACTATTCAACAGTAGAACAACAATCTCAAAAACCCTTCATCTGGAACAAGGTAAGACATGGCTTAAGACCTGAGGAACATCACAACCTGGTGGCTCTAAAAATCAAGCTCTGAAGCAATAAACTGTGGAGAAGATTAAATTGATCACTTGCAAGATCTTTACAAACCATAGGAGTAATTTAGCTGTTGGGAACACAAACTCAAAACACATTGAGTGGGGATGAGCTCAAGCTTTATCGGTAGCCTGGGTGATGAGTGTGAACACCTCCACCATTGCTGGGCTCCTGAACTTGGCCCATGGTTGGCCTGTGCATCTTCTCCATCACATCCATGTTCTGCTCCTGGAAGCTGGGCATCTGGAAGTCCCCTCCTAGGAAATCCACATTCTGCATCAGCTTCGGCTGGCCTTTCCCTGGTCTGTACTTTGCTCCTGGGATGCAGTCCGTGGAGGCGCCAGCCTGCCCTCCCTGGAAGGGCACTGGGTGGTCCTGAGGGCCTGAGACATTTTTACTGGCTGTGGCTGAGATGCTGGCCCATGGTGGCTGCATGTAGTGGCCATTGGTGAAAGGCATGGGGCCTGCTGGGCCGCTAACAGGGGACGAAGATTGCGTTTTTTCTGCTGGGTGTTTTAGAGTAAAGGACTGGGCAGTGCTGGGTAGCTTGTGGGGGTAGTTGAGGTTACGGGATGGGAATCCACATCCAGAGGGAGGCTCTCTCCTTGGGTTCTTGCAAGGGTGGGCTCCCTCGGGGGGCTGCTGCATGTGGGCCAGTTGATGTTGGGCCCACGAGCGCTGCTGCTGTTGCAGCTGCTGTAGCTGTTGTTGTTGTAATTGTTGTTGTTGTTGTAACTGTTGCTGTAACTGTTGTTGTAACTGTTGTTGCTGTTTCTGTTGATGTAACTGGTGCTGAAGCTGTTGCTGTTGCAGTTGTAGGTTTTCTGTGTCTGTGTGAAAGGTAGGCATACTGTTCATGGCACCCATATTGGGCTGTGAATGGAGAGAAACATTGGGAGCCTGAGCTGTAGCTTTGTCTGGGGGCCCCACCATGAGGCAACTGGGCACAGAGCCTTGGGCCGGGTTGTGAGTGGAAACCCTGGAGCTGGCATTGATGAGCAGGTTGCGGCTGATGGGGCTAGGATTTGCGATCTGGCCTTCACAAACTGAGGTGGCACCCACGCCAGCCCGTGCCTGGCACAACTGATTAATCTGGTGCACAATGCTGCTCAAGTCCCCAGGCCTGTTCTGATGCAGGCTGGCCGCCATGGACAGTGGGATGGTGGAGGTAGATACGGTAACATTTGGTGGGGCGTCTGCGTCAGGCAGCTTTCGGGGCCCGTAGGCACCTGGCAGGGACTGCTGGAGGCCATTGGGGGTGGCAGGAGGTCCTGCACCCCCACCCTGGGGAAGGGGCTGAGAGCCAGCTAGGCCCTGGGAATGCTGCAGGCTTGAAAGCTGGGCTCCATCAGCGATGTGCCGCAGATCCTGAGCCACTCCTTGCTGTTGAAGTAAAGCTTGTGGATGAGGAGCTGTCTGATGCTGCAGAGTCTGCAGATGAGAAATGTGCTGTTGCTGCTGCGGCGGCACAATTGGCGGACAAGGCTGGCTCTGCTGTTGCTGGAGAGCCTGGGTGTGTGGCAAGCTCTGTTGCCTCTGTATGCCTTGTGGATGAGCTAAGCTTTGCTGTTGCTGCGAAGTCTGCAGCTGGGACAAGCTCTGTTGCCGCTGTAGAGCTTGTGAATGAGCCATGTTTCTTTGCTGTAAAGCCTGTGGATGAGGCATTGTTTGGGCCTGCTGTAAAGTCATTGGTTGAGCCATACTTTGCCGCTGTTGCTGCAGCGCCTGTGGGTGAACCATGCCCTGCTTCTGGGCAGGCAGAGCCTGAGGCTGAGATGGGCCTTGCAGGTGAGGAGCAGGCTGAGGAAGGTTTAAAGTGCTTTGACTGGCATATGGCCCACTGTGAGGGTTCATGATGACCTTATGAAGCAGCCGGGCTCGGCTGCCGTCCGACTCTTTGATGATGCCTTTGGCAGGCGCACGGAGGACAGCCAGAAGGCCTGCTCTGGCGCTGACCTGAGAGGGATAGGGGCTGTGGCGCTGGCTGGACGAGGATGTGTCAAGCCCGTTGACTGTGCGGCGAATGTGCTTCCTTTGAGGTACTTTGACACTGTTAGGAAATATCTGGATGGTCAGAGGGTTGTTGGCAACTTTCTTAGCATAGGCATCCAACTCTGCTGGGGTTGGGTAGTTGGCAGATCTCATCTTCTGTGTAGTTTCCCCTACATTGGGTATAAGGTCAGACAACAAAGCATGCTGAGCAAAGGACACTGACTAGTCAGGAAATGAGTCATTTCAATGGAACTACAACCACAAAATGGTGGAAGGAAGCACTTACATTTCTGAAGTCCAGTGTTCATCTGCGTGCGGGAGAGAAGTCCGGTGGTAAGGTTACCTGATGCTGGCAAACAGGCCAGCATATCACTATTCCACTAATGCAGCATGGAACACTTCCCCCTCACCATACTGGAGGAGAAGCAGAGCAGGCACAAGTCAGCCATCAACAGACACTTATGTTGGAGTGAAATTACTTTGCCATTGCCTCTTTTCACATGCAGTACAGTGTGACCTTTTGTAAATGGCAGCTAATATACTGACATCTTAGTTCTGTAAAAGCCCACTGCATACACCCTGCAGCTAGCAAAGAGCTGACATGGGGATGGAAAAGGCCTTTCTTTTCTCGAACAAAACAGGACACAGACATCATGATGGCCGGCTGCAAGCTGACCAGCTGTCTTCTCCAATCTCACATGAGGCGGTGCCGAAACCACAGACAGTAAACAAGTACAGCACATGGTTTGGTGGGTCATATTATGACACAGCAGACTCAAATCAAAGTCAAAACATTGGTCATGTATCAAAATCCATAGAAAAATCACCCATTAGATCTTAATCAAGTAGCAAATGCAGCAGGCTTGTTGAAAATTTGATTTCAAGAAGAAAAGCATCAATGTTCCAGACATTGCACTTTAGCTACTAGATCACATAAACCTAATCCAAAAGCCTACAGGACATTAGGCCATACAGACTTTACCAGTACAGCCAGCGAAAGTAAGCACTTATTTCAAGGGTGGCAGTGAACCACTGAGAATGGTGCATTTAATGGTTATATAATAGACAACCTCACAACTATTCAGCTTTTAGAGTGGGGTTTCAAGGGCAAGGCCTACATTGCAATCATATTTGAGACTGAGAAGGTTTTTCATTTCATATTGAACAGAACTGCGTGCTGTGTGACTAATTGGTGTTATGGCTTTGGTGTTGGTCTAATATCCAACAGCCCAAACATGATATTACTGGACATCGGATGTATGACACAAAAAACAGAGTTGACAAGGGGGGCTAATCCAGTCTTTACGCAAATATTCATGTCTCCATCAGTTTGTCTCGCCAATACCCAGTGCCTCTTTGCCCTAAAATCTGACTCAAGATCAGGTTATCTCAGTATCCCTCTTAAAAATAAAAATAAAATCAAACACGAGACTCATGAGATGGCATTTGAAAGGGTGATGGCACGCACTACACTGCGTCCTCCTGTCGGATGCAGAGAAGCAAACCACACGAAGCCTAATGCAGAGTGAATACTGTGACATTTTAGGCAGTGTAAGAAGGAATAGGTCAAACCTGCCTTTTATGTGGCCTTGTCCTTTAAACATAAGTTATCTTTAGTCAGTACTTAGAACGTGACGTATCACATTATCAAAACCTAGCCAACTTTCAGACAGCCAGTGTAGCTAGGTAACGTTAGCCATTTGTCTAGCAATCCAGCCTAAAGCTGCTGTAGTTCAAACTGCTAGCTAGTAACGCTCTCATAAATGCACGTTCCTTCGGCAAGCAAACATAAACTGGACTGACAGCAGGGCTGGACACTCATACAGTGGAAATAGTAAATACTGAAATCTGGCTAGCACGTTTTACCGTTAAATAGGTTACCTCGAGTCAAGCACCACAATAAATAAGAAGCCGACGCTTCTTTGTGCTTATTGTGACCAGGCCAGCTGGTTAGCAAACGCTCGCTTTTCATTGTTAAAAAAATCCCAAGCAAGCCATGATAATTGGAAAATTACTTACTCCTCACGAATTTATGAGAAAGGAAACTTCATTTTGTGGAGCTATAACGTCGATATTTTTGCCAATAAAGAGAACATCCCCAGTGCTTTCTCCGTGCTGCTGACTACGGCAGCAACATTCAACGGGCATGCGCGAAAGAAAGTTTAAGGACCCCGGCTCTGCATTTAGGTATCAATGTTGGACGCCTGTCCAATAACCCCTCTTGACGAGACCAGCAACTTTAAATGGGAACTCGTACAAGCGGCACCGCGTACCTTTCAACGGCGTATAGATTGTAATGCATGTTTTTTTTTTTTTTTAACAGATTCCTGACATTTGTTCAACATTATGTTGACAGAAAAACCATACCAGTGTTCACATTTCGGACCAAGAGGTGGGCTGTTTTAATCGTTGAATATGTTTCATAATAGTAGGATAATCTTCTCATGAAGTATGTCTGGTCACATATCACCATACCGCCAGTCACTTTGACCTTTTTGAGCAGAGAGACAGGCAGGGCAAGAGGTTAGTTGATTGTAAAAGTTCTGAAATGCCTAAAATGTTTGTCTTTCTCAGAAAATGTTCCATTCCAAAACCATAAATTTGGCGTTTTAATTTATTAGAATGACAGATAAAAGAGTGAACTGTGATAGCATTACATTAAGTACAGTTGGATGACATGCAGCAATAGCATACAAGACTCCAATGGCAATTTGAAACAATGGATACAAATGGTGTAAATAACATTGAGCATTTGACACAAAGATCTGATCATTTTCACAAAAACATATTAAAAATGGGAATTTTAGAGTTAGACCTATCCATTAAACATAAAATAAGTGTTGTTTTTTTTTGCCAAAATCTTTGCTTGCCACAAAACAAATCAATATTCTCACAGTATTATAAAGTCACTATAGCTGCAAAGAATGAAGCACACAAACAGAAAAATCAACTCAATATGAGGGATTGACACAAAAATCTACATACATTAACAGTCTTATGTATATTCCACGTCAATATTTTTATCTTGGCTGTTTCTTACGCCATATCTGAAAATACCAGAGTTTCATTTCTGAACTGCTCAGTTGGCCATTTCAAGACAGCAGGGTCAGCTGTCCCACTAGCCTAGCGCTGTTGAGGTGAAGGTGAGGTGAAATTGGACATTATTACAGGGTAATGTAGGTGTAGTGTAGCTGAGTATACCTCTGTTCAGTGTTGAGAGCCCCCTCCTTTCTCTACTAGGTTTACAGTGACCTGGACTAGTTACATTAGACCCTGTGTAATGGAAAATGTCCACGGTGAATTAACAAATCTGCTGCTCTGGAGTTTAATGTTTTAAGCATTAGAAAGCTTTAGAAAATCACCAAAGGAATCAAGCATTGTGACCATTTACAAAGCACAATACTACAAAAAAAAAAAACAGCCAAAATATAAACAGTTTGATTATTGATTATCATTTGATACAAACCTAAATTCATAGAACAAGTGATTTACTACAACAGCATACTTAAATAACCAATTTCACATTAAAATAAACAAATAAAAGATATTTACCAGCATTGCTTGAACAGAAAACATGTCTCTCTGACGAAGTATAAAAGTTTGGTTTGTCAACACACTCAGAGGTACTGTCGAACATGGCTTAGGCTCTACAGGTCTTTGTAATATCAAATCAAACAACATTAGAGTATATCCTAAGTCCCTCTTACGATTTGCTACAATTACTCATGAATTAGTTAAAACATTATCTATATGGAATTGCTGTTTGGCCATTCACCTATTCAGACCAAGCCTTTTCCCAGAATAGTCAAATAGTTCACACAATCCTTTGACAATTTTTCCCCACTTTGTTTCACTCTTATTCCTTTTGAACACCAAGTCACCGGTTTACCAATCTTAATAAAACCAAAAAATTACAGTAACACCTAGACTAAAAATTAAATGGCAAATTCACAAGCCAACTATATTACCAATTATAATTTCCTTCTCATTTTCTTGTTATAACATAAATGATAATTATATCAGACCTGGACAACAACAGTCTGGGGGAGATTATACCTCTTGTAGAGGAAACAAAGTAGATCTAACATAAGCAAACATCCACTGATGGGCAGAATTTAAGGTGTAGCACGAGATTTGCACAATGAAAGGGGCTTTTCTTTAAAGATTGTGAGCACCTTTGTTGCATTGTAAAAATCTATGACTATGACACAAATAAAATAACCTGAATAACATTTGAGAGTTCAAAATCACAACATGTACAATACAAGAAAAAAATCCTACAGAATCCGTCAAATTATGACAATTAAATAAAGATTGTAAGTCATGTAAGTAACCTAGATGCGCATAACTGGGGAAAAGGTGAGGTTGCCTCTTAACCTAAGACAAGAAAGGAAGAGGTATATGAATCAACAAAATGGCCTGCTACACACTCAGTGTAAAAGGCGAGAACAGATGCCTTATTGTCCCAAAACACAGGGCCCCTATGTATCAACTCTAAAGAACAGGAGTCAAAATCAGTTGTCAGGTCACATGACAGTATGAACTTAACTAGGATAAGAGGGTAGGTAAGAGTTAAACTGATCTCGCACCAGCTCTCCTGTTCTGTAACACTTCATACAGATGGGCCAGGATCTATGAACAACCACTAAAAACAACCACAAAGAGCTTCCCATGTTAAAACCAAATAAAAAGATTCTTTAAAGGAGCAGCAGTACATGCAGATATTCTGGTCCTGTATAAAGTAAGGCACCAGAGGTTTCCAAAATTCACTTGTTATATGTACGTATAAAACAACAAAATTCTTCAAGTGTATTAAAGGCAGTCTATGAGAGTGCATACAACAGATATTGAAGTAATGTGGAGTCAATGTTTTCAGGCTTGAGCATCGGCCATCTTCTGCAGTAAAGGGATCTGTTGAAAAAGCACAGTATAGTCATGCTGGCACGAATGTATACCTTTGTTACTATAGGACATTACCTCAATGTTTGAGCATCCTAAAAGTAGCATTAACAATGTTCCCACTGTGGGCCCTGATGTAGTAAAATTCCCTAACTTTTCCATGACTTTCCATAACTAAGTCAGAGCGCTTCTATAACCTAAAAATTCTGAGTTTGTTAATGTTGTGTTTCTGCTCAGAAAAGTTGTAAAGGGGTAAACAGAAAAACTGAACCTCCATCTAATACAATCAATGTGTGAAACAAGTTGTAAAATACCATCTGCTATATTCAAGTAACTTCTTTGTAAAAAGAATACAACTCTTTCCCTATCTGGAATACACCTCTTAACCTTCCGTGTTATTCCATAAATTCCATCACCAGGGGGGATCCTGGACCTCCTAAACACTGGTGGTTTTGAATGTTAGTATGCAGCTGAAGGCATGTAACTATTTGAGCCTTAAAAGCTAGGGCATAGCATGTTGACATAGCATGCTGTCTCTCATATTTGAACTTGCAAATCGTCTTTGCATGCTGCACCATTAAAGGTCACAGTTTATTAAGAACTAGGTGAGAAATTATAACCAACCACGAGCTACATGCTAGTAAACCTTGATCTGTGGCTGGATTTATCACTATTCATCCCCTGGTCGACTGAGGACTTTGACCCATATGACCGACATTACATACCGAACTATGGGGACCCTGGCATGCATACTGAACTATCCCACTGAACTAGATACACAGAACTATATGGCCCACACTATATTTTGTCCTGGCATGTAATGCACGCCTAGCCGTCCTGGTGGGAGGAGCCTCTTTGAATTGCCTCACCCAAGGTTTCTTCCTTTTTGTTCTCATAAGGTTTTTCTGGGAGTTTTTCCTTGTCTTCATAGAGGCCTTAAACTGGTGGTGGCCTGGTTAGGCTTCCTTAAGCAGATTATGTAGGCTTGCTATGTCCTCCACCCTGTTAAGTCCTTTCAGTCCTGATTGTCCAAGTTAGGCTTGTAAAGTCTTTTGAGGCTTTTTTGCAATAAAGAGCTATATAAATAAAATTGACTTCACTGGAAAGTTTGCCGATTCATGATTTGGAGGTCCTATTCTACTCAAAAATGTTATTCTCTGTAATATATTTAGTATCACAAGTATCATGAAGGCACCGGCAGTTCCATTATGCTTACCTTGGTTAAGTCCATTCCAGTGAGGGCGTTGACAGACACAGGAAGTTCAGCCAAGAGGCGATTCACCTCGCCTGTCACACGGCTGCCCTCCCCACTCAGGATGACAATCTCTTTGGTCCTGGCTAATGGCGCTGCCACCTTGCCAGCAATCTGTAACAATAAGGTTCAGTGATTACTGTGAGCAGGGAGCATTCATAGTCTCATCACATGATCAGAGTGTCATACACTTTGGTTTTATGACTTATGAATCACTCAAGATGTAGCAATTTTGGTATCTAGGACAAAGTGCTGTAAAATTCCATCGATTCTGCCTTGATTTCAAACTCCATCGCCTAAAACAGATTTATTTGCCTGGCTTGACTGCCCTTGTGTTCAGCTATGAATGTGGGTCTGGGGAAGGGTCAATGTGACTCACATGAGAATAGGTCCATTATAAGGAACGCTAGCCTATTTCTACTAAAACAGTGGTGTAAGAAGCTAGAGGTCAGAGAAGGGGGAACTGCACAATGTACAGCAAACACAGTGAGCATGTCTAAGTGTTACCTTGGGCAGGGCTTCAAGGACCAGGGCAGTCTGGGCTGCCTCTCCGTACAGCTGGTAGGCCTCAGCCTTCAGCCTCATCTTCTCAGCCTCTGCCTTGCCCACTGCTTCGATAGAGCCGGCCTCCGCCTCACCAATCCTCCTGATCTTCTCCGCTTCAGCCTGGGCCATCAGCACTTTCTTCATCCTGATACAAGGAAGAACAGAGTTACCTGAAAATAACAACTGATTAGCTAGCTTACTCGTCTCTTTGTGTCAGTTACAGGCTACCATACCTCAAGCGGAGGAAGGGGTGGGGGTTGGGGGTTGTGCCAGAGACTCGTGTAGGAGGAATTAAGCTCTATCGATGCTGTAGCTATTCCTACTGGTCACCCAAAGAGGTTGATGAAGGTCATAGCATTATTTAATGCGCCTTTAAAGGATAATTCTCGCTCTGAAATCTCGCGATAGGTGAGTTGTTGCAGGAAGAGGACGGTGGAAACGTGAGTCAGAGTTGGAGAGAGGAGTTTGTTGTGTTGGAGTACAGAAAACGTAGCTTAGTGTATTTGTTTTATCCCAAAGATAAAAAAAACAAAAACAATGGTTTGTGTTTGTGCATTTCCAAATTCTCTTGGGAGATTTCTCCTTGAGCGAGACTTCTGTTTCTGGTTAAACAAAGGTCTATCTCTGTAGGGATCCTTTCCGTAATGTTGTCAGACACTTTGAATAACTTCAAATAACAATCTGAACCTGTCAGTGGCAAAAACAAGCACTTTCAGTGGACGTAATTTGATCGGGAGCAGTTGCCCCAAAGGATACATTGCAGCCATTGCAGCCCGTTTTGCGGCTGCCGGCTGAGGCGATCTACTGAACCAATTCCAAAACTTTTTGTACCTATTGGTCATTTAGACCCCAAAATATGTAGAAATAGGGCCCAGGTTTAAAAATACCAGAATTATCCTTTAACAGATGGGACCTCACTCACTTCTGCCCCTCAGCCAGCTGCTGAATTTTGTAGGACTCTGCCTCTGCCGGCCTCTTGACAGTGGCAATGAGCTCCTTGTCAGTGCGGTCAATCTCCTTCTCCTCTATGGTGATCTGTTTCTTTCTCTGCACCACCTCGATCTCAATCTCCTCCAGGCGGATCTTTTGCTGCTCCTTGGCCGCCTGCAACTCGTATGCCAGCTGGGCCTCTGCTTTCTGATACACAGTCAGACACACACAATGCCACATTAATAGAACATAGACAGCTGAGGCAGCACCCATTTTAATTCAAATAGCCAGATATAACTGCATCTAATTGATCCCCCTGAACATTAAATCATATCTGAAAGGCAATTTAAAACCTCATTTGCCAACCTTGGTGTTGACTTCCTGGTTGAAAGACGCTTTCTGCAGCTCCAGTTCTCGTTTTGAGTCAGCCATCTTGGTATCGGCCTGGAATTTGATGTCCATCATCTCCTTCTTGCACTCCGCCTCCTAGGATAGAGGAGAGAAACAAATCGTTGTTCAGTTGTATTGTGTGCATTTTACAGAATTCACAGACGAGCTGGAGCCTCCTTACCCGTATGCCAGCATCTCTCTCTGCCTCGGCCACGCCAATATCTGCATCCCTCTGGACAGCTGCAGTCTGGGTCTTCCCAAGGGAGCTCAGGTAATCCAGTTTATCATACACATCCTGTGACAGACACATACACACGCCCACACACAGGTCAACATATGGAGAATCACAGCTCCTTGTATGTAGTCTCAGGACTTTAAGCTGCACTTGGCAAGGTTTTTACATAAAAATACACCTGTTTCATCAGCCTAGATCACAAAGTGGGGCTGCAACAGAGAATTCAATTAAATTTTGATTTTGTGTATGGCCTCTGCAGGAAATCTTCTCTATGCACAGGAGGTGACAAAATTGAAACTTATGGGCAAAATTCTAAATTTGCTCCTAAGCAGCAGTGAGGGAGCGCTGGCTGAACCTGCTGCAAAAATGTTTCCCCTTCCACGAGCCACCATAAAAAAGAAATTTAAGTCTGAGGAGTGAGCAGTTTACTGACATCACGTTGCATGATTTCCAGTTATTAAAGTCCTCAAAATTTAAACAGTTAACCCTCACTGCCGTTTAGGGCTGCCAGCATGCAAGGCTGTCTAGTCCAGTTGTAAATATCAATGGACACCCTTTATCTGTGTGTGATAACAGCTTATTGATTGCCTCGTCTTCACTGAAGAGTTGCTGGCACAAGCGAATGCCTCATTAATTGGAATTGTTGACAGCGCTGTCTGACAAGGTGTTATCTACACTCACATGAGGAACGGCAGAACTCCAACAGGATGGTTTTTACAAATGATAACAATTCAAAAGACATACACTGCTGCTAGCATTTTGAACTGATCTGAATGAATACACATAAAAAGGACAGCCCACTATTCCCTGAGGCCTGTGCTAACGAGCTAACTGGTCTCAATTTATCACGGAAACCATCTAGACTAACTGACGTGATAGAAATGGACTCTGCGCTTTCAGAAAGGCACTATGGTCAGCCACTGTGTCTCTGGGACACTTCGAGTAGATCGAAACAACAACAATGAGGACTGACTAAAAGGAATAATGGAATTTAGATCAATTACTAGGCCCAAATACCATCAAACCCAATGGACAAAATGGCCCCTGAGGGGCAGCTGCCTGTAAAGAAGCCCTAATCAACAAGAATAGGTGTGAAAAATGTGAAATATACAGTACTGCATATCAACAGGCAATTGCTGCCCTCGTTTAATCTTAGTAGGACTTGGATGTAGAAGAGTTGAAAAAATCAGTTAGTCTGAGAGGAATATGATACCCCTGTCCGGTGCAATGTAGTGAAAAGTCATCAATAAAACAATACAACATTTAGAAATAAAAATGGCATACAGACTCCCCAGATACATAACCACACAATATCCACAAACTATCTGCGGTGAGAACAGCAGGAGGATGGTCATAATAGGACGCAGATTTATTTTAACCCCAATATGTGCCCTTTTCTCACTGTAAATCATGTCAATAGATCCATGCTGAAATTTGGGTATATTCCAAAATAAGGAGTGGTTTCTCACATGGTGATATTTTCAACATGAGCTTAAACTCCCTATTCATGATTGTGTTTCCTCATGATGTGTGGAACTAAGGGATTTTGTGAAATGCAAAATGGCTTGTTAACACGTTGGTGTTTTAACTGCTGCTGTCCTGAAAACGGAGGCATTGTACCAAACTGTGGTTTTTGTGACCTGTTCCACGCCTAGAAGCTACAGTCTTCACCTGCATGAATGAAGCCTGTAACATTGGCATTATCTCCAAGTATTCCTATCAACAGCCCACAGAGGATGAACTACTGTTGCCGTAGCCTCTCCCAGTCCCTTGACTCACCTTAATGGTAAAGCTGAGAATCTCGATGCCCATCCTGCCCACGTCGGGGGCCGCCACCTCCCTCACCAGTTTAGCAAACTGGTCCCTGTCCTGGTAGATCTGCTCCACGGTCAAGGTACCTGCACAGGGGAGACTGGCTGAGTATCTCAATACTAAATATGCCATGACTGAAGTAGCTGAGGTCACAACATTGAAGAAAATAAATAAATAGAAATTAAAAGCGTAACTAACCCACTGAAAACCTAGTTAATGGTTTAAATCAGTGTGCTGGAACAAATCAAGTGATCTTAACAGGAGAAAAAACAAGTCAGATTGTCCTGCCAAAATGTTCATACCTAGAATGGAGCGCAGATGTCCCTCCAAGGTCTGCAGGACCACTGCTTTGATCTCCATTACTGATTTACCCAGAAACTGCTCACAAGCCACTGCCAGCAAGTCCTCGTCTGTTATGACTTTCACCTGAGGAAGGCACAGATATATAGCCCAACATAGAATCACACTAATTCAATGACTAGGCTGAGAATCTGAGCTGAATTGTGGCCCGCTCTAGAATCTGTGCTCCCTCAAAATGTCACTGTAGCAGTTTTTCAATCGTCCATGAGAAATATTTATTCAATGATGGAATATTCTCTGGTAGAGACAGTGCTGGATTTCTGAAGTATTTTATTACAGCTATTATATAGATCTTTTCTACCTATGATACACTGAGCTGCATGGTGCAAGTGTGTAAAGTAGCTTAATCTTGACAATAGATGGCTGTATGAGATGATGGATGATCTATCAATACCATTATTTTCTAATAAAAATACTAGTTAATCTACTAATTAAGAATACTACATTTTCAGCATTTGCACAAATGAGTACCAATGTAAGTCATTTGTAGAAAAATTATAATTTTGGCAATGTTGCTGATGAATCTCTAGAGAATTTGTAGGGACTTGTTCATTGTAAATGCTTTGAACACGTTGATCTAATGCAACCAAATTTTAATATTGATCGGTCAACATTAGCCTTAGCATTCATCCTCAAGAAATAGCATTGTGTCTCGTAGATAAATTGAACATTTTTGTAACAGTTCCATATCTCCATAAGTGAGAACACAGCTATTCCATTAACAGACTGATAATGTACAGCAGTACGACTCTGACGGAAAAAACTTTACTGTTTAGGTGAGAGAACCGATCATTAAATCTTAAAAGGAGGCAACATGATTATTTTGCACTTCACTTTGCATTTTTCAACAAACAAGTTTGTCACAAAATGCTTGACAGAAAAGAAAGACAGAAAACATACAGCAACAAACAAGATAAAATAAAAGACGGTATAACAAGAAAAGGAGACAGAACAAGCAGATGGCACACATGTGAGTGAAAGGGTTTACACAAGAAACTAGAATGTGGTTTTACCTGTGCCACCCCTGTGACAGTGATGGCCACCCCCTCTGCTGTCTCCACATCCTCACATCTGGGTTGTAGAGTCATGATCTCTAAAGTCATCCTACAGGGAGGAATGAAGGCACATTTAAAAAGGCCATGCAGACAAGGATATGAAGCAAGATGAGCAAGCTGTGGATCAAAGTGTGGATTATGGTTCCTTGAGATATTACATATATTGTCAGGGAGCTGTGCCTCTGACCCCTTCCATTCCTTACTGCTGGTTGCTTGTAATGTTGTTAATCTAGGAATTCTATTTTATTCTACTCTTGCATTCACTCTGGATAAGAGTCAGCTAAATGCCCAAAATGTAAATCAAATCAAAAGTACATCACAACAGGAGCAGAGATAAAGGAATATTTCACAATCTCCACTGACATTGGAAAGATGGCATCATGTGACAGTATTGCTGAGCAATGATGTGAGGAGTTATATAATGCTGTACAGTCCAGTAACAGTGATAAAATATTTCCGTTGAAGATGTTTATTGCGCTACAGTATTTGGACACTTTCTTGACACACCCATCTACCCATGTCGACCAACCATCAAGAACTACAGTAAAAAAATAACCTGAGGAATGCACCCATGACATTGTACTCATAACTAGGGAATAGTGCACTGAACTGTTTGAGAGTCAATCAACTAAGACCAGCACACTACACAAGTGAGAAAGGTGTGGGTGTGTGTATGTAATGTGGGCTCTAAAGGCCAACTGACCTATGAAACTGTTTCCATTAGAAACATCTTGAAGCCACTAAAACAACAGGTTTACAACTCAGCAAATTGCAGCAGAAAATAGCTTTGATGCTCCCCTTGCTTACCCTGGCTGACTTCACTGCGGAAATTCAAGACAGCAGAGGCTCATTTATTTTTTTTTGAAACCTCAAAACCTTTTATCCAAATGAGTCTTAATAGAAAGGTTTGTTAGTATAATCCACTTATCTGTGATGAGTAGCACTTACAGGGACAAAACATTTCAATGAACTTCTAAACGGCCTACTCAATTTCAAACCTCATACCTTTGAATGTCCGAGATGAGCCACCAAGCCCAGGCCCAGCCTCCGACCATGTAGGTCTTCTCATCGGAGCCACAACAACCACCTGGGGGAAGAAGAGAAGGGATGTGGTGTTTAGCAATATTTCCATCTCCCTCTTCAATAATGCATGTCCAGTTGAAACCTTTGTCTAAGACTTGAAGCAACATTTTTTCCATTGGTAGCTAACTGTAAGGAGGCAAGCCAGGCTCTGGCTTGTGTTGAACATTGGGCAGTACTCTGATTTTTTTTTTTAATACCCAGTCAGGACATAACTCACTTTGTTCACCTGAGGACTTGTTCTCAGGGAAACCAGGCCAATTGCCATTCACGGTAAGCAAACCATGAGAAATACCCATGACAACACACACCAAAACAAAACCAATGGGGCACCGCCAAACACACATAGTGTGTAAAAAAGAAGAAACAAAAACTCAAACTCGGCCTGAAGATAGCTGCCTCCATTTAGACCTGCCATTGAAATCTCAATGCACATAAAAGATATATCTAGTCGTTTTTTTTCGTTTTTTTAAAAAACATACAGGGCATTTACACAGCCACATTAAAAGAATGAAATGAATGGAAGTTGACTTTTCTAAACTATCTCAACAACTGAGTAAGGAATATCAGTTTCCTATCCTTCTGGTATATATTTACAAACCAAGACACCTGTTACGGCCAGGAGATGCATGTGCTTTGAATGTGAAGGCAGTAAAAGGCTTCAACCGGTTGCTCTGGTTTAGTTGGATTGGTTGTTCTAGGTGAGAGCATCCAACAATCTGCCACGAGGAACAGCACCCACTACTAATTTTCATTATGTCCTTGTCTCTCTAAAGAACAATTTTCTTGAGTCTCCCTTGTAAATTCAGAGCCATAATAACACGAGCTAATAAAGAATGAGCGCTCCCCCGCCCCCTTTTCACATCTAACGTCAGCCCACTACCGAGGTGTTATTGTCCAGGGCCAGTCTGCAGCAATGGGCAGCTTCCAAGTAGCTGTGATAATACTTAGATTTGAAGGCGTTTCCCAAGAAAACGTTTGCGGTTTGGTAGTTAATTACAGGGGACGGATAAACAGCGTCTGCCTGTACATAACGTTACATAGTGACAATCAGAGGCTAGCAGTTAGCTCGACACACCAACGGCACGATTCTGTTAGTAAAACAAACCTAAACAGTCGTATGACCTGGAGTGAATAATACTGGTAAATATTTACTGCCTATCTTGCTAACACTAACTTTTAAACGTGTGTTACGCATCCGAGGTGAATGTAGTGCATGGATTTGTTCGTCTAAAGACGTTAGCGTTGACGTTCGGTTGTAAGCAGTTAAAATAGCCGTTGCGGTGAAAACTAACGTTACTTTGCCCATTTTAAAGCAGCTAGAGAGTTAACCTAACGCCAGTCGTCACTGGCTAGCGTTACCTACAAATAAATACAAAATGAATATGACCTGGTTTACCAGTTAGCCGTTAATGCCAGCTAACGTTACCGTCAGTTAGCTCGTATAGCTACTAGCTAGATACGTTAGCATAGCAGGGAGGGGGACACCTACCAGAGACTACCAAGGCTTCATTTGGTCCAACTGTAAGGCAGCTCCCCATCTTGACCTAAGATATATCAGCAAAGAGTATGAACCTTTACAAAGCGTTGTGTTAATGTTATCCGTTAGCTGGAAGAGTAAACACGATGATGTGTTTCTTCATCAGTCCCTCACGACGACACACACAGAGCCCCCGCCCCGACTAGCACAGTTACCCACTGACTGGCAGTGACGTAACGCTTGTCAACACGGGACTTGCCCACTCTGTAATCCAGAATGCAAAGACGCCATGTAGCTGTGACAGGGTGACACAGTGTGGCCTGTCATGGCATGCACTTCTATGCAGTCTCACCCAGTAGTAACTGTATGTATTCATTCATTATTTTTTTTGTGATAATCTATTGATGCCCAAAATAGAAATAATCTCTTTTCATATATCCAACAGAGAGGTCAGACTACTGATGCGTCTAAAAATAGACCTAACAGCTCTAAGTTCAAACAAGGTTAAAATTGTGTGCATTTTACAACCCTTACTTTCTTGGGACTATCTATCTATCTATCTATCTATCTATCTATCTATCTATCTATTGTATAGATATGAACAACATCACTGCTGAAGTGATTACTGTATGTGGATGGGAGGGAAAAGGTTTTTGGCTAGGATGCTGTCTCAGGCCTTGGAACAATGACTGTCCTCGTCGTCCATGCATTATATTAACCAAATAACAGCACAGAATCTGGCCCAGCTGCATCCACCTGGAATACAGATGCAAACATTTTATTTATTTGCACAAATGATAAAAACACTTGGAAAACGTTAGCGAAATCAATACAAACTGTGAAGGGGAAACAAAGATGGCAAACAAACAAAAATGGCAAACAAAGACACAAATGACATCAAACTCATCTTAGCAATACAAACAGAATAAATTGCGTAAATAACAAGTAAGAGATTGCATTAAAGCCATGACAGAACACTTCCAAAATGTAGTTCTTGCATGAAGTATTGTACTTGTCATTGGGAAAGACAGATACTAGTATTGAACTGTCTTCAGCAGGAATACAAATCACACCTCTAGCTGCATTTACTCCTATGATTTAGCAAACCCAAGTATCCCATTTGAACTGCAGCCAAACAACTGCTGTCAAGTAGAATGCCAGAGAAATAGACCAGAGTATATTGAATGAAGCAAAACATAATAAAACTGTAGCTCCCATCTGATACTATATTACTTTCAAAGTCTTCCTCTTCACATTCAAGGTCCTGCCAAATCAAGGCCCTGCCAACGGCTGTTTTGGAAAGTTTTTACCCCTCTAGACCTTTTGCATATTTTGCTGTGCTACAGAATGTTTTCAGAAAAGGTTTAATGTTAATATTTCTTTTGTCTGCAATCTATGCAATGCTCTTGATTTTTTTAAAAGTGGAATGCATTTTTAATCAGTGTAGAATTATAGAAATAAAATAACCAAAATTTATGTTTGAAAATAAAAATCTCAACATTTCACTGGTTGGAAAAAAAAGATTATCAACAAATTTCCAAAACCACAATACATTTTTAATGTATGTTTCATTTCTCTCTCTACTTACAGGGAGTACAACAGTCCAATAAACTCCTAGATCACCAACCACTAGTAGCAACCACTAGTAACCACATTAACCTTGAAAAGAGGTCTTGGTACTGGGGCAAAGGAACAATACTCAATACTAACCTAATGTTTTATACCATTGTTGCATTGTCCCATGATAAGAAATACACTGACACTCTACCTTATATGCAGACACAGCTCCCTCTAGTGATGCATTTGCAGACAATTTCACTTGCAGTTTCTAATGGATAGGCTCAGACAAGAACAAAAACTAATTGGTGTGATTTGTTAAATAAGTAAAGAGTTATTTTCTTCAGGTTAGGCTTGGTTCAGGTGGCAACAACAACCACTGACTCAAGGTTAGGCAAGGGACACAATTTAATTTAACTTAAGGAAAAAAAGATTTGGGTCTGGTTAGACATTTGTTTTTTGCAAACCAATTTCAACAAAGACGTAGCATAATTTAGAATCTATACTTTAAGAATTTCATTCCAAAAATGTAATTTCTGTGGCTTTTCAGTTACCACTAGGCCACCCTGCTGCAGAGATAACCTATACGCAGTGGTCCTCAAATCTGGGCCTCGGGGTCCAGAGTACTGCTGGTTTTCTATTCTGCCAGAGGAACTCTATAGTGATACAATTATAGTGAGGTTTCACAGTTAGGGAATTGATCTATCATTTTGTTCAATCACATTCTGTCCAAGTTGTGACGCTATAATTGGTTTGTCATTGATATGAATTCAAACCGTGGCAAGTGATAGCAACTCTGCTCGGCAAGATATCAACAAATTGACCTGCAATTGCTCCAGATTGCTCCAGAAAAGGACGCTGCAACATCAAACATCAAAATCAACCTCCTCATTACTGATTTGGAGCTGTCAGTTACATCAAAGTTTCATTTGAAAGCTCTCAATGGTTTAATTTACTGGCAAGCAGATGAATCAATTTGACTCTTACGCCTGCTCCTGCATTTTTCCTGAACTTATGTCCCAAAGGCAAGGCTTCAAAATAACAACCTATAAAGAGAAGAGCTGGCCTGGATCTGGCTTTAATCGACCCGATCCCTACACCAAAATCATTTGAGCCAGCTGATGGTTGCCTGTGAGACAAATGTCATCTGCTGTGTCCAAATCCTCCATTACATCATGAAGCACCTCCTGATCACTAGGCTGTTTCAGTGTAGTAGGCCAAAATGTGTCTAGCATCAGTAAACTCAAATTGCCAGGATATTATATTGGCTTGCAGACTTTATTGAGTAGTCACTGGATTTTTTTTTTATCCTAACTAGAAGGCACTTGGAGAGCACAAACCTCCACCAACGCCAATTGATTTCCTCAAGGATTTGGAATCAAGTCTTTATCTCTGTTAGTTTCATAGTTGAAGTTATAAAACAATAATCATCTAAATGGTGGAAATTAAAGATTCAGATCACCACCAAATTCTATTCCAATTGTTCCTTGGCCCCAGGTCTATCTGTCCACCAAATTTCATGGAAATCCGTTCATAATTATTTGATACATCCTGCTGACAGACAGACACATGAACAAACTAACAGGCGAAAACATAACCTAAACTGGTATGGTGGTATGAGTGGTGCTAACATTAACCAGTGACATACACAAATGCAACATGATGCCAGACACGCAGACAGATGGAGTTTGGTTGAGTTTGATTGCCCAGTGAAAAAACATAGAAGGAAAATGATAAAATAAACACAGTGATAAAATGCAATTATATAAAAAAAAAAAAAGCAAGTTACTAGTTTGTGCAGGAGAAAGATTCCCAGGGGGCTTTTAAAACATCTCACCTCAAAACAAGGGAAAGAAGGAAACAAACAACAAAAAAATCAAAATGGTAAACTAAAATAAAGCTGGATTGGATAAAAAAATCTAAATTAATCTGAATGACAACTTGTAGAGAGCCTGATATAAACTGATGTAGCCTTGAGTGTGAGTCTACTGCAGCAATACCTACAGATACGTTGCAGACAGGTTGACATTGACCAGCCCCTGACACAGTGTAAGACCGCGTGCTGTGATGAGAGCTGTGGCAGCGCCGACACACTCAAGTGAGGAATGCAGCATTATCCCTTAAAAGATTATAAGTAGACAGTTTGACACAGTGGAAGTCGCGCAGTGTGATGAAACCTGCAGCAATACTCACACAGCTTTAAAGGAAAAATCCACCCCTCGGATTACACTCTTATATATCATCAGTCTGGGATGTTCAACGCATTCCAGCATTTTTTGAGGAAGTGTTGTCATTTATTTTTTCCCTCAAACTGCCTCGTCTACTTCTACTTAAGTTAGTGATTTCCTATGTTTCCCAGAGTTACTTTTGACAACCACCAGAGAACGGTCATCAACTTGCTGCATTCAATCAAAGGTGGGTGATGTCATTTTGATTAAAGAGTTTAGATTTTACTTAGTGTCATCTGTTAGCTAGCTAGCCAACTAGTTTTTTGGGGTGTGTCTTTTGATTGTAGCTGAGCCCCTTGGTTGCATTGCATTCTGCTCTATTAAGACAGCCGTCGGTGTGTGATTGTTAAATACTGGTGCAAAGTGGTGGATCTAAGAAAGAAGCCCTAGCACTGTTATTCTGTTTTAAGTAGCTGAAAACCTTTCTGCTATCAAACTCCATTGTAGCTGCAGAGGAAATATCTGGATGTGGCGTGACGTTGTCTGTGGCAACTTTTCTGTGGGAAAAAGAAAAATACACCAACGTCAAAACCCAGAAATAAATACAAACAAATTCATTCTTATAGATGTAACCTTTTAAAGAAATGGAAACACAATTGTATTTCGAACAAGCTTCATTACTTACAGCTTTATTACTTTTGATAAAAGTCTCCACACTAGAGAGACCCTGGCTGGAGAGCAATTCTCAACCATGGATCTGAACCAAATGCACAAATGAATGAGTTTTGTAAACAAAGTTACAAAAGCAATGTAGAAGAAGAACATCACTGGCTCCGATTCCCTTGAAACCTTGAGGCATGATGGGAAGTAGGGCATCTTAAATTAGAACCAAGAAACCCACCCAGCCATTGCCCGACATGGGTCTACCAGAATACAATCCAGCTGTAGAGCCCTCTCCCTCACATGGCTGGAGCTGCGACCACAAGTAGGAAGAAGCCTGTGTTAAATAGCCAGATCCAAAGTCACAGTAGGTGGATGTGTGACTGCGCTGACATCAGATGGATTTGACAGTTTGCAGAGTTTGAGTTTGCATCCTGCCAAGGAGAGCGTGGGAGCTGAGTGGTGCACAGGGCCCTGGCAGAACATAAAGGGGGGTGGCTGCAAGAGTGACGGAGGGGATGACAGGATGGGGACAGGGATGACACACCACACAGCAGATGCTGCCACTAAAGTGTGTATGTGTGTGTATATGGGTGTGTATTAAAGAAGTTTCCTGGTGAGTTTGGGGTTTTGTGTCTTTTTCTGTGTGCGTGTGTGTGTGTGTGTATCAGGGGGATTATATCTCTGCACATCACCTCACAACACACCTCTTTTCTAACCATCTCTGTGAGATAAGTTGGTTGAAGAGTTCTTCCTGTCACAACAATGTCACCAAGCATTATAGACTAAACAAAGCTGTAAATACCAAAATCCTGGTTTCTATCCTGGCAAGGTGGGTTAGTGGTTAGAGACGCCGCCCTTCAACTGGAGGACCGCGGTTCAGACCCTTCCTTCATCAAGGCAAGCCTTGGCCCTGATGAAGTGTCCTCGAGCAAGTGGCTGAATCCTTAGCAGCTCCAGGGGTGCTGTTCTGTGACCTTGACCTCTGACCTTGCCACGGAGGGGGGCAAGGTTATCCTTTGTAGCCACTGGTAACTGCTCTCCAAACATCCTGTGACAGGCCTCTATTACAGACAGCAAGGAAGAGCAGCTGGGGTAAAAACTTGGTCCTCATCAGCGTAAAGTACCCTGTATCTATGCCTGAGCTAAGCAGAGGCGTCCCCTACATCCCCCCCCCCTGCGCTGCTCCACTGCCATGTGCTGCACACCCACTCTGATCCCATAGAAAAAAAACCCACCCTCTGCTCAATCCAACGTGAAGGTCAATTTGTCTTTGCGTCTGCCAAAGCCAACTAAAATCACAATGAGTTTTGCGTGCGTGTGTGAGCGTATTTGGATCAGTGCTTCTAGAGACATAGACTCCTATGGGACTGATAAATGCACCACTGCAAAAATGAGCAAGCTTTCGGTAAAAGACAGA
>OOFE01045657.1:0-32281 GCA_900323365.1 Monocentris japonica | reverse complement strand
TGTGTGTGTGTGTGTGTGTGTGTGTGTGTGTGTGTGGTGTGTGTGTTGGTGTGTGTGTCTCTCTTTGTGTGTGTGTGTGTGTGTGTCTTGGGAATCTAGTTGTTTTTGTTAAAAGTAAGTTTGTGTCAAACATTTTCAGGATTAACTTGCTTTAATGTAATTGGAATTTGTGTGTGTGTGTGTGTGTGTGTGTGTGTGTGTGTGTGTGTGTGTGTGTACTTAGGTGCAGTGAAAATCTTGTGGGAAGCTGATTCATTTTTCTTATTGCAGGTTGGGTGATATCAGTAATGACCCATGGGGACATGGAGACATGCACCAGCTTGTCTGTGTGTGTCATCATTAACTGATGGGGCTCTAATGGATTTGCTTAAGGAATAAAGGTGTCAGATTTGTGGTTGTTTTTCCCTGACCGTGGCTACTGTCCCTTTCCCCTTCTGGCCTCATTTAGGAAGTTCATTTGGAGTTTTTTTCAAGGGACATCAACTTCTTCTATTCACCCTTTCAGTGTAAAATTTGTCAAACCATCTGGTCTGGAGAGAACTGTTTCAACTTCCTGTTTGCTCTTATAGAAAGAGGAAGGGTGATGAGATTGATGGGACATCAAAGAAACAGAAGAAGGAGGACGAGGCGGAGAAGAAAAAGCTTGAAGAGCAGTTGAAGGTTTGCCCACCTTATTCCTTTTTTAACGTCAAACTGCCTTTTGTACAGTGTCATGGAAACTGAACTGTGCGTGCGTGTGTGTGTGTGTGCGCGCGCGTGTAAATCTACAGGAACAAAGTCAGCTGATATGGGGAATCAAGGACAAGCTGAGGAAGTACTGTTCCACCAACGACATGAAGGAGCTGCTAATTGCGAACGGCCAGGAGGTGCCTTCTGGAGAGTCCAATGTGAGGAGTCCTCGTCTCTTTACTCCAGAATGCAGCAGAACTACAAAATGAGAGCTGAATAATAACTTGGCATTTAACAAAGTCCAGATAGGCTTCTTGAAATGTGTCACTCCCCTTTTTCAATCTCTTTACATTCCTTCTGTTAACATCCTGGTTGGATTGTGTCCAGATTACTTAGATTTCACATCACAATGGGAGTCTGACCCACTTTCAGATCTTGTTTTGAGCCAATAGCAACATCAGCAAAATCTTTTTGTTCACTTGATGCATTCTGGTGTGAAAAAAGTCACACTGAAATGTGTAACTGTAGCATCAGAAATCAGGACCAATGCGGACAATATTATTATTTTAACATTGACAGTTGAGAAGAAGTACTGCTACACACAAATAAAAAAATCTGAGGAATGAAAACACAATCAGTTTTTTGGATAAGTCACATTAGCAGGACAAGTGTTGTTATTCCTGATGCTGTTATAGACGTGCTATTCCACGACCAGTGATTGTGTGTTGTTTGATTGGCAGCTGGTGGACTGCCTGGCAGACGCCATGGCTTTTGGAGCTCTCGAGCCCTGTAAGGAGTGCATGGGCCAGCTGGTGTTCAAGGGTGATGCTTATTACTGCACTGGGGACATCTCGGCCTGGACAAAGTGTGTGTTCAAAATTAGGGCACCCATACGTAAAGACTGGGTCATCCCCAAGGTAGGTCACCTCACTCCAGGGCTCCCTTTGCTTCAGTGTATAATGTTTCATTACCACACATTCATTTTAGCAGGAAATGGGTGTTTATATTCAGATGATGGCCACAGCCAGTGAACCGTGTTCATATTGGAAGGAAATACGATCGTGGCATTTAGCCTTTGAATAAGTTGTTTGTTGGCATTATTTTCTCCTTTTGCGTCGATTGATAGTGTTCCATTACCATGCAATTATTTTAGTAAGCACATCGGTTAACATGAAAACCATAGCAAGTGACCAGTAGTGTGTCATATTTGAAGGAAACACCATAGCTGTTCTAGTTGTATTTATTGGCATTAATTGTACATGATGCTGGGCAGCAGGGTAGTTAGTAGACCTAGTTAGGAGACGGTCCTCCAAACAGGAACCTGGGTTTAAGCCTCCAGGTCAGCAAGCCTTGCCTTGAGCAAGACAGTCAGACCAGCTGCTCTGTAGCTGCCGCTGTGCTCTGACCACCCTGCGGCGCTGCTAGCAAGAAGAGATTATCCATACAAGGATCAATAAAGTACCACACATGATAATTATATTGACTAATTTCCATTGGATTCTCCCGGGCTCCCTTTTCAGGAATTTCATGAGGTTCCCTTCCTGAAAAAGTTCAAGTTCAAGCGACAGGACAGGGTGTACCCCAAGGTGGCCCCCACCCCGACCCTGACCGCAGCCGAACCCCTGGCTAGTGCCTCCAGTGCCCCCACTAAAGCTCTACCAGAGGGAGCGCCCACAGGTGAGTGACGAGACCTTTCATGAGTCTGTTTGTGTTGTGCAAATATTACAGTGTAATCTTTTCTGTCTAACTTTTGATTATGCACAAAAAACCTGTTTTGTTCTTTTTATTTTCAGAAGGTTAAAAAATAAGACTTCAGAATAGCAAGACTACATAATAGCAAAATACATTTTAATAAATAAATGAAAACAAATCAAAACCGTAACAGTCAGAAGAATTCAAACATGCCTGAAACATAACACCTTATATTACTGTTGATCTCAATTTTGAAAATGGACTTTGTAAAACACGTATGGGTTTTTCTCCTTGTAGACAAACCTCTTACAGGTATGAAGCTGATGGCCGTGGGCAAGCTGAGCAAGAACAAGGATGAACTAAAGGCTGCCGTGGAGGAGCTGGGCGGGAAGATAACTGGCACAACGAATAAGGCGGCTCTCTGCCTCAGCTCCAAGAGTGAGTAGCCAATCAGCAAACGAGAGTTAAAGTGGGACAGTAATTCCTACCAATTGTCCTCAAGAGTTTATCTCATGAGCAAAGGAAATATACTGTATATTATGTGTAGAACAATATTCAGACTTCTCTAACTTGCACTGTCTTTATATCGTTTTCAGAGGAGCTGGAGAAGATGAGTAAGAAGATGGAGGAGGTGAAGGAGGCCGGTGTGCGCGTGGTCTCTGAGGATTTCCTCACAGACATCAAGTCCTCAGGCAAAGCCCTCCAGGAACTGGTCTCCCTGCACGCCATCTCACCATGGGGGGCAGAGGTCAAACTGGAGGCCCCGGCTCCCACAGTGGCCTCCAAGTCTGGAGCCACGGCCTCCAAGAGCTCAGGCAGGGTGAAAGAGGAAGAAGGTAAAGGCCATTAGTTGTTATTAATAGCTATGCCGATTATTATTGTCTGTGTATAGGATGTGAATGCGACTGCTTGATTCTTCTAGTGTTATGGGATTAGGAAGGAACTGGCTCTCAATAATTGTGTCATTATTACAGGTGGTAGCAAGACTAAGAAGATGAAACTGACAGTCAAAGGAGGAGCTGCTGTGGATCCAGACTCGGGTATGTATGTATGTGTGTGTGGGTGGGCTTGTTTGCTTGCATCATCATCATCTTTTGACAAATCTTGATCACCCTGCTATTATTTCCACCTGCGTTGGAAAATCACCTTTTTTCTCTTGACCTTGGATCTTAATTGCTCAGGTCTGGAGAACAGCGCCCACGTCCTGGAGCAGAGTGGGAAGATGTACAGTGCTACTCTGGGCCTTGTGGACATCGTCAGAGGAACCAACTCCTACTACAAATTACAGCTGCTGGAGGATGATGTACAGAAACGGTCAGTGCTACTGCAGAAAATCAGGGTCTTGATTAATACGTATGAAGTACTGATCTGATGTGTATTCCATCTATAACATTTCACCTCTTTTTTTTTTTTTTTTCCCACGGCCCTGTGGTTTTCAAGAGGTTACTCAAGTGTTACCTGAAAACAAATTGAATTTTATTGTGAAAATGTAATCGTAACTGTGAATCTTCACATTGTAGCTCCCACGATTCTGTTCTTGTATGGCTGAAGGCTATTGGAAATGCATTTTTTAGCTAGCTAGCTGTGCCTAAAACCATGACTGTGGGACTGTATTTGTTTCCTTTCTCATTATTTCATCCCATGCTTGCCATCTCACTCCATCACTGTTTGTCTCTAAATCACCCGTTCATCAATTTAACTAATATATATGGTTCACACCCCCCACCTGTCATGCATGTGTAGGTACTGGGTGTTCAGGTCATGGGGCAGAGTGGGCACCACCATCGGAGGCAACAAGCTGGACAAGTTCCACGACAAGAACTCAGCCATGGACAACTTCCTCGGTGTTTACAAGGAGAAGACAGGCAACGCCTGGGGCTCCACCAACTTCACCAAGTACCCCAATAAGTTCTACCCACTGGAGATTGACTATGGACAGGTACAGATCCATGCATCATAGTCCATCAATTAACACAACTCAAACACATAGTCTCAATGTCTAGCCTATGGAGCACAGACGGTGGTGGAAACTGGAGATGCCCTACCGCAATTTGTGTGACAATGTGTTCACCAGCGTGGTCTTTATGTTGCCCTAACTGTTTTTTCTCTGTACCTGATTGACTGGCTGTTTTATTTTATTTACCTGATGGGCTGTGCTGCTTATGTTGCCGGGCAGGATGAGGAGGCAGTGAAGAAGCTGACGGCCTCCGCTGGCACCAAGTCAAACCTGGCCAAACCTGTCCAGGAACTGATCAGGATGATCTTTGATGTGGAGAGCATGAAAAAGGCCATGGTGGAGTTTGAGGTAAGACTTTAAGATCCATACTGCCACCGCTGTTTGGCCACAAATAGCTGCTTAGGAAAAAAGCACTGCATCTTGCTTTTTGGCCTCTTACTTTTGGCAGAGTTGAGGGCTTTGTAAAGTTAAGAGAAAAGTTCAACTTTGCAACCCAGTTTTTCATGACAGCATAAAACGCTTTTTCTACAAAAGACAAATAGTGTTTACATGTCCTTAGTGTGCACAGTGAAGATTTTTTTTCTTATTTTTTTCAGGTCAGTATAATATCTTCTCTTATCTCTCCCCTTTCTTTAGATTGATCTCCAGAAGATGCCCCTCGGAAAGCTGAGTAAGAGGCAGATCCAGAGTGCCTACGCTCTCCTCAGCGAGGTGCAGAAGGTCAGTAACCAACAGCGCCTCCCTGAAGGTCATCCCGGTGTTGACCTTTCCAGTCTACTCTCTACATGAGACTTTGCTTCAGGGAATGTTAACTTGATCGAATTGTCATTTAAGTATTTGCCAATGTTCAGGTTAGCTACACTTCTGTCTGTGTGGCATCATGTCCTGATGGTTACAGTAAGGAAATGAACCACAACCCATTCACTCTCCCAAAAACGCACATGCACATTTTTAAGACTATCTTTTAGGTTAGCAAGGTTGAATGACAGCAAATAAGGAATAGGGAGAGGGGATGACAGGACAAAGGTCACTACCTGGTTTCAAACCCCAAAAAACTGTTTGTTGTACTCATTATGTCACCATGTGAAATATTGTTCTTTCTTGCTTAGTGTAATGGATGTGAGTCTTTTTATGCTGTTTCTTGTGTTGCAACTGTTTTGCTGCTGTGACACGTGAATTTCCCCCCGGGACAAATAAGTTAACGCTGTATCAATCAGTTTATTTATCTGTAACTTGGATTATATTGCCTTCTCCTAGGCTGTAGCAGACAGTGTGTCTGAGGCCCAGATCCTGGACCTGTCCAATCGCTTCTACACCCTCATACCTCATGACTTTGGCATGAAGAAACCTCCACTGCTCAGCAACTTAGACTACATTCAGGTAAGAACACGCCTATCACGCTTTCCATTTTCCCTTGTTTTATCCTCTCACTAATAACCCCTGTGTAGAATTTAGGAATATAAAAGGTCTCTAGCATGGTATGCTAGTTCTTACTCACATGTATGTTCAGCAGATTGTTGTAGATGTACTGTATGACAGACAATTGAACAAACATGGAGCGTATTGAACCGTTTCTGTCCTACTGTCCAGGCTAAAGTTCAGATGCTGGACAACCTCCTGGATATTGAGGTGGCCTACAGCCTACTGAGAGGAGGGGCTGAAGACAACGACAGTGATCCCATCGACATCAACTACGAGAAACTCAAAACCAAGATCGAGGTGAGGGATCTACTTATTCATAGTGATGGACAGTGTTCAGGATCCTGTAATCTTTTTTGACTTAGTGAATGTAATACATACATAGTGACAAAGTTATGTGATATGTTCATTTGTTTATTATCTCACAGGTTGTTGATAAGACCACAAAGGAGGCTGAGGTTATTTTGCAATATGTCAAGAACACACACGCGGCTACACACAACACTTATACACTGGAAGTAGAAGAGGTAAGTTATTAAAACACACAACCACTTTATTTCAATATTGTACAGTAAGTGCTTAGTTTGTATAAACCCTACATTACACGATTAGCTGTAGCTCTGTTACAGGGCATAAACTCTTACATGCCTTATGTGTGTTTCCTGACTTTGTCCCATCTTTCAGATCTTCAAAATTGTTCGGGAGGGAGAGAAACAACGGTACCGCCCCTTCAAGGACCTGCACAATCGCCAGTTACTGTGGCACGGCTCACGCACCACCAACTACGCTGGTATCATGTCTCAGGGTCTGCGCATCGCCCCTCCAGAGGCCCCGGTGGTGGGTGTTCCTCTACTTCTATTGGGCCGTGAGCTGCTTGTGTATATTCTAGCTTTTCTAATTATTCTTGGCCTGAGTTAAAGACTGTATTTCAAAGGCTGCACCTGCCACTTTGTCTTCTACGATAGTGTAATACCTCCCTTTTCATATGCTTATGGTCCGTAACTGTTTTCACTGCAGTCGCTCATATTCACATCTGTATGCCGTATGTGTTTTGCTTTATTCTCTCTAGACCGGTTACATGTTTGGCAAAGGTGTGTACTTTGCCGACATGGTTTCCAAGAGTGCCAACTACTGCCACACCTCACAGTCAGACCCTGTAGGCCTCTTACTGCTGGCAGAGGTTGCCCTCGGCAACATGTGAGTGACAGTCTGAATTCTTCACAGAATGATGAAAAATGGCAGTTCCTTGGCTGTTTTTAGTGCGTCTTGACCAAAATGTGATATAAATGACCGTGTGTCTGGATTTTTTTTAATGCAGGCATGAGCTGAAGAAGGCCTCACATGTTACAAAAGTGCCCAAGGGCAAACACAGTGTTAAAGGTGAGAAACACAGCATTCCAAAAAAAATAGCTTGTTGTAGACTTTATCATGATTGTCTTCTGAAAACTCATATGGAATGTGGTTTAAACTGCTTTTAAAATATTGTTAATGTTTGTCTTATCCTCTCGTCCAGACCTTTTACTCATTAACGTTTGTTTTCAGGTTTGGGTAGAACTGCCCCAGATCCAAGTGCGACTGTCACTTTAGATGGGGTGCAAGTGCCTCTGGGAAAAGGAGCCAATACTAACATTGATGACACAAGTCTTCTGTACAACGAGTATCCTTTGTTAAGTCTCACCACTTGGTTTATGAATTTAAGTGATTTTTTTTTTTTTTTTTTTTTTTTTTCCCCCCCAAAATTATTGTTTGTTTTTTTTTCTTCTCAGCCTCATAATGTATTTTGTGATTATAGCCTCTAGAAAAAACTATTCACACTATTCTGTGTTCAGTACTTGAATTCAACATTGAATAAAGTGAGTGGTTTAAGTGTCTTTTGTAGCTGCTAACTAATAACAAATGAAGCCTTCGTTACTATACTCCTGGATGTCTCTTTTTGCCAGGTTCTCACTACATGCCATTTAGCCTGATTTTGTCATTCTGAGTTCAAGATCAGGCTTTGCTGCTAATCTTGTTGTTAAGGAGTCAGTCTCTTGCCCCCTGATCGTGTTGCAGACCAGTCTAAGCCACCAATCATATTTAAACCAAGGCTTAAATCTGGTTACGTTTGGATGAAATCGTGGATGAAAACATGCAAACAGGAAATGAGTGTGTTGTTATCTGTCAGTGTTTGGTGTTGATCTTGTAGGAACCAGTTCTCCACAAGATTTGAGTGTTGCTGGGCTGTCGTTGTCGTCAAATGTATGATCTCTATCCTTAGACAAGCAGTTCTTAAGTCTCTAATTTGTGTGCGATGCTTTCCATTTTCAGTCTGTTAGGATTTTATGTCGTATAGTCTGTGGGCGGCACTTGTTTTCCTTAGCCTTTGCTCCTCCAGGTACATTGTGTATGATGTAGCGCAGGTGAACTTGAAGTACCTCCTGAAGACCAAGTTTAACTACCAGACGTCCCTGTGGTGAGAGGGGGTGTGGCCAAGCCCTCCTAAAGGGACACAAAGAAGACTGCTGCCTCCAAATGCCCGGGCTTCATTCTCCACAACAGAAGATAATGTTTGGCAAAGGACTGATGCTATACCACGCTTCGTATTGGTTGTTGGAAATCCCTTGTCACTTTATTGCTTACACATCTGGTTCATGTAATAGCTGGGAGCCTTCTTTATTATTGGTAAATTGTGTTAGGCACTTAAGTACGTAATTCAGACTTGCTCTTAAGACTGAAGTTTATAGCTCAATCCAGTGGTTGAAGCGAGGGACTTACTGTATGGAACAATTTTGGATTAAAAAGAAAATCAGACATGGTTAGAGGTTTTTCTGTCTCACTCTAGGTAGTCTTTCATGTGAGAGTGATCTTAGTTCTTCATTCCTTGATCAACCTGTGCAATTAATAATGCATACCACTGTAAGCTTAGAAATTTTGAGGCATGTGAACAACCAAACTGCAGACAGTTTACTAGGGCTGACAGTTTACTAGGGCTTCCCAGTAATAGAACTGCTAGGATGAATGTTTTGTAGACCCTTCTGTTCAGGATTCTGTACTAGGTTTGACAGGTATATCTTTGTTTCTTTGTTTGTCTCTCAGACTGTCTTCCATGTCAAGATTGACTCCATTAAAAATATAGAAAATGTGGTTAGTGTTTAGACCAAGTATTCTGTAGCAGAAATGTGGTTCATTTTCCTTCATTTCCTTCATTTTTTTTCTGCTTATCTCTCACAGAATAAAAACCTTTTGAGAATCCCTGAAAAGGTTTGTCACATGTTGATGTGAAATATTTTATTTGTAATACCATTCTACTATATATTCTATTATCTTATTTAAATCTAACCATACCCCATATATATATATTATATGTGAAGTCTGTACAATTATTTGAAAAACAAAGTAATAAGATACTTAACTGATTCCCTGTGAACAGGGTCCGCTACAGAACAGCACCCCTTGAGTCGGTAGGGAATGAATGATTTGCTCAAGGACACGTCAGCAGGGTGGACGTTTGCCAACATTGGGCTTGAATCCAGGTTGTCTTGCTAATGGACTGTCTCTAACCACTATGCCAGCCTGATGTCCAAATATGCTCAAACAGTAGCACTGACTACTGCAACTTCCAAATTTCAAGAAGCTTCTTATAGAGAAATGTGTTTCAGACAATTTCCTATACAAGGTATTCTGGTGTATTCTGGCATTTTTATTATTCAAACTGAGTAAAACCTGAGGACCCCAACCAAATAGTGAAGTGAATAATAAAATTAAAAATAACTTGTGGCCAAACAAAGTTTATATTACAATGCAGTAATTAAAAAATAACATATTTTTGGCAATATTATATAATATGTCATATGAAATCCCAGAAAATATCCATTCTATAAGATTCTTGTAGCATCTTCAAATCTCTTAGCTATAATGATTAAGAAGTGCTGTATGAAACAATGGGAAGATGCTTTGTTCTGTGTGACTTGAACTATTTTATCATATGAAACGGTATGTCAAGTAATCTTTTAATGTTGTATTTAATTGAGTATAGAAATAACTAATATGCAGTGAATTCAAAAACATAGTTTTTGACAAATTGTAGGAGTTTTATTTCTCAAATTGCCCTCCAGATAGTGTCCCGACCCAGAATGCATTTTGACAAGGTCTTTGAAAAAGCGGCGCGGCTAATTCAAGATGGCGGAGATGGACCAGCTGTTAGACGAGAGTGAGTAACAACACGAAATCAAGGAGTTTGTAATGCAAATACTTAACGGGCCTGTGGATTTTAAATAGATTTTTGATGATTAACGACTATTGTTAGTTACTTAACGAATATATTAAGTTTTGGCCAGAGTTTAAAAACTCATTTTTAGACGAAGAGGGATACCGGTCTGTCCAAGTCAGCTAACGCTTGTTAGCAAGAGGGGCTAACGATAGCTAACGTTGGAGTTAAGCAAGTAACATTAGCCTAGCTGGGTAAACAAATAACGTTAGCTTAGCTAGGAGCTAACCTCAGCTAACCTTAGTTCCTCAACAAAATAATTAAACAACTACCATAACGTTTCTACCTATTGTCCAACCATACACGCTAGCTGCTAGCTAGCTGTTTTGCTCGGCATAGTTTTTTAGTCTTCTGTGACACCTTGCTTGACATTTAGCGCAGGTTAGTTAACGTTATGTCTTAAGTTTACTCTGTAACGCGTTATGAATCATTTTGACAAGGTGGTGGTGATGAGCCAAGTTATTTTGCTACTTGCAGCTCAATTAGTCGTTTGAGTTAAATGTAGTTAATGTTATCTCATGATTGTAAATTAATGTAACGTTAGCTTGTTTAGCTATTTTCCTTGATTTGATCTGTTCAGCTGATGCTTTATCCCAGTGCTTGACAGCTCAAACGGGGGTTTAGGCCTAGCTGACTGCGCTAGCTATATTTAACTTACCTGCTATCAATGGCATAAAAACAATGTAATAGAGGTCAGCAAATTGCACACATTATCGTGCAGTTTAATCGGTTGTGTTATTGCATCAATTTGCATTTTAATAACATAACTTAGTTGCCTCTGTTCGTTAGTGCCACATGTAGTAAAGTGTTTTGCAGCATTTAATTAAAGAGGCTGGTCTAACCATTGGTGTGCTAGCTTGATGCAGCCCATATTGTTTTCTTCTCCTTTTCTTCTCCCAAATTATTTTCCTCTCCTTTTGTTTCAGGCTCTTCGGCAGAGGCACTTGTCAGTCTCAAAGGTATTCTACTAAGCAGGCAACGAATGTTAAATTTGTGTGTGTGAGCTGACATCCACCTTGATTTGCCCATTTCAAGTGGTCAGAAACCTTAGTCCTTGATTGGATTAGAAGTCTGCATTAGCCTCCATAATGACAGTATTAGTATAGTCTTGAGATGAATTAACCTTTGACGTTACTCACCCTGTATATGCTGCTGATGGTGTGTTTGGGATATAGTGGAAACTTAACTCTATTAACTTTAGGTTTTTCTCCCTCTCATCCTTGTGTCAGAAGACTAAAATTGATTAGTTACAAGACTAGCACTACATATCTCCTCTACAGTCTCAATTGTAAGGGGAAAATCCCACATATTTACCTGTTCTTTGAGTTTGGAATGATATGTTGTTAGTATGACATTTGAGTGAGTAGGAGTCAGTCGTACTGGATTTGATACTGGAGTCGTAGTGGTCTTGTGTTTTTTGTCTTGACTGCTATGTTGAATAAGTGGGAATTGTTTTTCCTTCAGAGGGCAGTTTGTCCAACACTCTGAATGAGAAGAACAACTTCCCAAGAGCTCACAACACAAGAGGACGACATTCGTCCCTGACAATGGACACGGTGAGAGAAATTATGTGTTTAACACTTGTAAAAAGGCAGCGACTAGATGCCAAAATATATAGGGTGGAAGAAAGGTGCCTCTGATCTAAATCACATAACAAAATGTGAGTTCAGGCTATGCTAACAGTTTTGGAAAAAATGTGCATATGATTTTTGACTCCTAGCGTCTACCAATCTTTGTGAATACACATTTTTCATAATCTGTGATGTCCATGGTGGAGGGATTTTGGCTCTGAGAAATCAGTTTGGCTTGGTGAAGAAATAATTTCAGAAAGCTTCACTGTTTTGCAGGCATATAACTAAAGAAACTAATGTACTCCAATACACGTATCCAACACGTACACGATTTTAGTATATTTACAATCTTTTAATTTGCTAATCGAAGTTGGAAGTGTAACTCGAGGCTTTCTTTGTGCGTGGACGTGTTTGTTTACGTCTCTCAAAAATATGGAGTTTTTCCACTTGATGACATGTTGGCATCAATCATTGTGGCATGCTTTGCATTAGCCACCATCTCTGACAAAATAAGTAAACTTTTTATTACTCAAATGTGTAGCTGTGGTGAATTGTAGACAATCAATATTTGTGCTATTTTGTGCCTTTAATTGTTTGGTGAATAGTAGAACAGTTCAGACTACTCAGCAGTTAGTTATCATGAACGTTAAAGCAATTTTCATTTCGATATGTGATTTAGACAAAATTCGCTAGTAGTGGTTTCAGTTTGATTTGTCACATTTCTGTATATTCTTTAACAATCAGTAGTTAGTCTCAACAGAATTTAGTTTAGAAATCTTTGAGGTGGCATTGTCTGTTGCTCGGTCGTCTTGCTTGATGTGTATTTATTTCTCTGCTGATTGAGTCAGTGTTTATATTATATGGTCACTGAATGATAATGTCAGCTGCAGTCTCTAGATCTTTTCTCTGCAAGTTTTTGGTTTCATCAGACCTGGCACAGTTGTCATTTGCTTAGTTTATCATCCCATGCCACATTAGTCATCATCACCTTTCATACATTTTTGTCTGTGCAGCCCACGCGGAGCTCCAAGAGGAGCCGTCTATATGAGGAGGAGCAGCCACAGCAGCGGCTACCCTCCAGATCCCCCAGGAGGAGCCAGAGGGTCACCACCACACCACAGGTAAGCACTACACACTGATTTCAGATTTTTCTTCACCCATGCCATGGTTTATTCACACAGGAATGCAAAAAACAGCACATGCAAGCACATGCAGAGGGGACTACATCATTTGTGGGATGACATGTTTACTGTTGCCTTGAGAATAACTGATAACTTAGGATGGGTATATCCAGTGATTTTTAATTATATGAGGAATATGTAGGGACCTAACTGTTGACTGTTGTTTTCATATATTTTCCTTGCAGAAGTTTGCTAATGTGACGACACCAGATAAGAAGGCATCCCAGAAAATTGGGTTGAGATTAAGAAACCTCCTCAAGCTCCCCAAAGCTCACAAGTGGTGCATCTATGAATGGTTCTATTCCAATATCGACAGGTAAAGCCCCAGTGAAAATACCAGGGTGCCTGCAAGTCCTGAAAAAGTATATTCTAAGATTGAACTAAGTTGAAACTTTATTGATTCCCATAAGGAAATAAAGTTGATTGATCTACAATTGTTTTCATTTTCATATTTATTTCAGTTGCCAAACTTATCTTAAATTTCATTATTACACACAAAATCAAAAAAGTGGCCAGGTTGTTGTCGTTATTATTATTATTATTATTATTATTATTGTTACAAATAGTTTACTCACAATTTGATGCTTGCTCCCAGAATAAAATGCTCCTCATTGGTGGCAATGTTGCTTTTGGCCACCAGATGTCTCGGTTAGACCCTGTGTTCAACATGGGGTTTTTTTGGGGTTTTGCAGTAAAGGCAGTCATCTATCCTTGTCAAGTGCTGCGGGAAACCATGAGGGTTTTGCACTAGGCTGCATTTGAAATCACCAAATATCAAGATAATTTAAATCTGCATGGGGGTTTCCACTGGCAATGGATTCAGTCTTATCATTGATCCCCTAAGCATTCATCCAATCGCCCCTGTGGCTGACTATGTGCTTTTACCTCTTTTATGGAGCGATGCAGGTGAAAAGACAAATATCTTCTCAAGCCTTATCATTAATTGTATCTAGAGCAATGTTGTGTCATCTGAATGTTTGCCTCCCAAAATATATATTTTTTCCAATTCCATTCCCTTCTAGACCTCTCTTTGAGGGCGACAATGACTTCTGCCTGTGTCTGAAGGAGTCTTTCCCCAACCTGAAAACCAGAAAGCTGACACGGGTGGAGTGGGGAACAATCAGGAGACTGATGGGCAAACCACGACGGTATGATACATCATTGTAGGCTTTACACTGTTATGCCCCTCCATGGCACTCTCATTCATCATCTTTTTCTTTATATCAAGGCTTAGTCATTTTGAAGTGTGTAGGAACCTTGTTAATGCATGCTGAGTTACGATGTCCTTCTGTGTGTTTCATAACACTGTTTCTTCACACAAGGTGTTTTTGTGTAGAAATCGAGGCCAACGCTGTTATATTTTGAACAGCGGTGTGCTCTGTTTTCTGTTCCAGGTGTTCATCTGCGTTCTTTGCTGAAGAGCGGACAGCACTGAGACAGAAGAGGCAGAAGATGCGCCTGCTGCAGCAGAGGAAACTGTCTGACGTGTCACACTGCAAAGACCTTCCTGATGAAATCCCCCTGCCACTCATCATTGGAACCAAAGTCACCGGTAAGATGAGTGAAACAGACGCCCCACAGTCAGTAGTTACAACAGCCTGATTGTTCTTGCAACCACATGACCTGCCAATTTACATTTTGTTTTACATTTTAGGCTTTGACACGTGCTTATCCAGAGCGACTTACAATGAGTGCAACAGTAGAATAAACTTAAAGCTGCATTATGCTACTTTTTAATGTAAAAATACAAGCGCCCTATCAGTCTAGTTGATGAAGTGGGGCTGCGACAGAGAAGACTGGCCCATCCTCGTTCATTGAGCCGCAGATTCACTCCATTGACCCCAATGAAGTTTTGGAATCAGTAGGTACACTGGCAGGAAAGTTGTCAGTGCATAGGAAGTGACAAATCTAAATTTACGAAGCAAACGCACACATCTCCAAAACAGCAGTGAGTGAGCTAGCGCCTTGGCTGTTGGTACAGAATGCTGTATTTACTACAAGCAAAGATGACTGAAGCTGCTAACAAAGCTGCATACGGTTACCTCTCACTGCCACTTGGGGCTGCAAATGACTAAATTCCCTA
Source organism: Monocentris japonica (assembly GCA_900323365.1). Classification (NCBI taxonomy): domain Eukaryota; kingdom Metazoa; phylum Chordata; class Actinopteri; order Trachichthyiformes; family Monocentridae; genus Monocentris; species Monocentris japonica. The sequence continues at coordinate 17,463 of OOFE01045657.1, read as the reverse complement.
AAATTACATAGTTTAATTTCTACATCACGCAAAGTACAAGCAATCAATAGTGAGGAGTGCAAGGATCAGTGCCATAGTGTCATAACAACATTTCTGTCACGATTTCTGTGATCTGGTAAGAGAGTTGCTAGGAAAAGAAATGAAACGAGTTAAGGATAGAGAACAAGGGACCAGGAAATGTAGCTTTTCTGTACCCACTGGATCACTGTTCAGCCCACATATTTGATAATTATCTTCATTAGTTAGTTCAGTAGTATTGTTATCTTGTTGTTTCTAATGGGCTTCTCTGTGTTTACCAGCTCGACTCCGAGGCGTCCATGATGGCCTCTTCACAGGGCAGATTGATGCAGTGGACACAAGTGCAGCCACCTACCGCGTCACCTTTGACCGCAACGGCCTGGGCACACACACTGTGCCCGACTATGAAGTCCTGGTAAGACTTACTTGCTACCTTGTCAATGCCATGGTCACAACCTCACTGTGTATGTGTTTGAATTATATTTTACACATGTGCTGTAAAAATAAAGAGTCTCATTTCAAAGTACCCCGACAACAAACAATTAAACAGGGAATGTTCAAAATAGCAAATTACAAAGATGTGAGAAAAAGGCAGACTGTTTTGTCTAATTTTCATTCTTTAGTAGTTTAAACAAAAGATTAAAATAGAATAGATGAAAAGGTTAAAATGGGTAAAGGCAAGGACATTTTATGTTTGTCAAACTCACTGAGCATCTGGTGATGATGAATCTGATTTATGTCTTTCTTTCCAGAGCAATGAGCCCAATGAGACCATGCCCATCTCAGCCTTTGCCCAGAAGCACCGGGCTGCACGCTACCTGCAGAACCTAATGACTCCGCCCAGAGGAGCTTACCCGTCCGCTACCACTCCTGTCCTCATGGTACTGTGGGCCAGCATTGGATGTACAACAGCCATGCACGACCTCGGTCAAACAGTTGCTGAAAATTATTTTATAATTAAATGTTTTATCCTGCTTTGGGTGTCAGATGGGTAGAAATTCCTTGTGAGGAAATCACCACCAGCCAAATGCTGGTGAATGTTGGCTGTGGATAAGTTTGTCTACTCCACCAGTGGTCAAAATGATGTGGAGGTTCTCTTCTGTTCTAAAAATCTAGTACAAGTAATGTAGTAAAGATAGTATGGCAAAAGTTACAGGTGAATTTTTACATGTGCCAGCCACTATGACGAGGAGGCCAAAAAAGTCATTCCCTGTGGGGTTTGCTGCATCAGTTCAGGTAGTGTCGGGTAAATAGTCACAGAAAAGAATGCTAAATTGACTTGGAAACAGTTTTGTAGAATTATCTGAACTTGGTATTGTCTTATTGGCCAAACCCCACCCATCTCACATGTGAGCTACATCAGAACTGTAAAAATGTGACACACACACAGTGGTAGGTTGTTCAAAGCCCTCTCATGGATGCAGGACAAAGCTGAGATTGTTCTTTCTGGGCACTGTACTTCCATCATTGTTTATACATTGGTCAGTTAAAATCCCAATTCAGAATGTATTTATTTATATATTGAATTATAAAGGTAAGGTATATCCCATTGATTCTTGAAGAGGTTCATTTGTCAATAGACTTATAAGTGCTTTTTTCTAAATTCCATAATCCATACTATTGGTTTTATCAACCAATAGAGGGTTCTGATGTGATGTTACGTGACCTCTGGCAGCCACATTGGAGGTCCTCGCACCATACACTGGACGCTGAACCAAGAAGGGCTTTACAGTTTGAAAGAGAAACGCTGGATAAACTTAGATCCTTCTCAGAAAATGCTCTGTGGAATGCTGAAACCAAATTCAAGCTGTTTGTTTACAGATCAGAAAATGATGCTTTTAAAGAAAAGCACACCCTACCTACAGTCTGCAAGGGTGCCAATAATCCTCGCCAGAACTGGCTTGGTGTAATTGCTTATTAAATAGTGGGGCATCAGTGTTTAAATGAGGGTGCCATCCTGCAACCACAGAGTGAAGCTTTAAAAAAAAAATGGTCAACCTCTTTTTTTTTTTTTTTAATTTTTTTTTATAAATTGCTTATGAAAGATAAATGACTGCATTGTCCTCCATTCCATCACAGGACAACGACCCTCTCATCAGCCAGTCTCCATGGAAGAGTAAACTGCCCGGTGCAGAGGGAGAGACGCTGGGAGGGTTTCCTGTCAAGTTCCTGGTCCATGTGGTAACTACTTCCTGTCTAATGGAATACTTCAAGTTGACATTCTTCCACTTCAGTCCTAGTCCAACCACTAACTCTTTCCCTTTGTCATGTCTAGACAAGGCTGTCCAAGATCCTGATGATCAAGAAGGAACATATTAAGCACTTGAAAGATATGAACACAGAGGCTGAGAAACTGGTACAATCTCCTCCTTCATAAAATATTCACTTTTGCTCCAAAACACATGGAAAGTTGCTGAGATGCAAGTGTCAAAATGCCAGCTAAACGTGATAAATGTGTGTGTTTCTGTGTTCAGAAGTCATATTCGATGCCCATTGGCCTGGACTTCCAGAAGCGCTATGCCACCACAGTGCTGGAGCTTGAGCAGCTCAATAAAGACCTCAATAAGGTGCTACATGAAGTCCAGCAGTTCTGTTGTGAGGTAAGTGGATAGACACACACGTCTGTCAGGGAAAGTGGTCATATTCACTAGCATGCATTTCATAAACTTTCATCCCTATCATACGTCCCAGATGGTGGTGAAATATACATATAAGATCATTATATTTTATATATTTATATAATTTCTTCCACATTGGTCCTAGACCACCAGGTTACCAAGCATCAGTCTTATCATTCATTGTGCAGCAAAGTAGGTCAGTGTGCTTGCCTGGGATATTTCTTTCATTTCACTTCCTTGTCATCGTCCTTTAAAAAAAAAAAGCTTAAATACTGCCATTCTCCCAGCTTGCTCCAGACCAAGGTATGGCTCCAGCTGACCGTCCAACTGAGCTGCGGCGGCGTTGTGAAGAGGAGGCCCAGGAAATGGTGCAGCAGAGCAACTCCCTAAGGGATGGACAACAGAGTGTGTCCAACCCCAGCCTCACACACCTCATCTCACGCCTCACCGCCCTGTTGCTACAGATCAAGGTAAAAGGATATACAAACAATGAAGTGATGCCTGCCGCCGTGTGATTTTGATTTATTTTTTCTCCCCTGCATGGCTGTTGAAGTCTGTGTAAAATGCTTGGTCTAGAAAGAAGCCCTTGCTTCCCTTGCCCAGTTTGATTCTGAGGGACTGACACCAAAACCTGACATTTTCCGTTGTTTTAGATCATGTTTTCAATGTTTCTCCTATTAAAATCTGTTGTAGCTGCGCTGGAAATATGTCAACGTGACATTATGTCATCTACGTTTGGCAAGTTATCGGTGGGAATAAAATGTAACCAAAGAACAAAATGGACCCTACTGTCAGAAAAAAAGAAACAGTTGTAAATTTTTGTGGCTGGGGCTGTACCTATTTTTCTGAGAGTGCAGACGGTACATGAAATAGAAGCGTTTTTTTTGTTTTTTTTTCCCTTTAATGCATTTTTCCTTTAATGCACTGAAAGTGTTACTGTCCGATGGAGGTTCATTCTGCTGCATCATTGCGATGCAGGTGTAAAGTGAACTATAATCTATGTATATTCATTTAAACTAAACCATTATGTTATGTCCCAAATTGTACTTGCTCTCTGAAGTTTTTGTGATGAAAACATTTTGTCAATGAATGAATGAAAGTTGCAACAATCATTGTTTTTGTAATACTCAAATTGGTAATCAAAGTTTTTTCAATTCAGTTCATTTGAGATCATTGTGTAGAACTCTTCCCATAGTTTGCAGCAACATAAATGCATTACACACACACACCCACAGCAATGTTGATCACCGTTTATTTATCCATTTTTCCTTTGTTTTGTTGCAGTGTCTGGCAGACGGAGGCGACCTGAATTCATTTGAGTTCAAATCTCTAACTGACTCCCTTAATGACATAAAGACATCATTAGACCCCTCCAACCTCAGGTGAAGAGGCCATACATCACACATCCTACTCTTTTGTGCTTTCATTAAATGGGATGAAATGGCTGATTAATGTGTACTAAGGGTATAACTTTATTATGAAGTATTTTCTGGTTTAGAAAAGTCAGTTTTTCAATCAACAATCAATTAGCAAATCATTCAGTAAGCCTCTAGCTATTGAGTATGATGATGTATTGGTTTCACAGTTGTTCTCTTTGTATTTCCAGTTGCTTCCAGAACAACGTGGAGATCCATGTGGCCCACATCCAGAGTGGCCTTAGTCAGCTGGGCAATCTGCATGCATTTGCTGCCAACAACACCAATGCAGTCTGAATGTCTGCATCATCCTCACCATACACACAGAGGTGTGGTCCACGAAAATGTCTTTTGAGACGGTGCTATCACCTGAACTGCAAAGAAAAAAACCCACATGGCTGTTGTTGACCACCATCACGCAAACTGAATTGGACATCCTGATTCCTGAAGCTATATGGCGACGAAACAGTGGGAGGATGTGATTAGGGTTTTGCCCACCCATTTTATTGTATGAACATGTTTTGCGCACCCAATTGAACAGAAACCTGAAACAGCCTCTAGCTATTGCTACAAATTCACATTTCCAAAATCCTGATGATTATCCTTTGGTTTCATGTGCCAAACATTACTTCTTGCAGTTTTTATAGTCCATATTTATTTATTTTTTTGAGTAGGTGTGTGTGGTTATGAAACAATGTTTTGCTTTCTCTAAAGGTTCCCTCTGTAAGTGTTTTGTTCCTTTACTCCACTGATAGTAAGCACAGGGGAGGCTAAGAATGTTTTGTAAAGTTGTTTATTGTAGATATTTGTACAATACCTCTGATTATTAGGACTATCGTCAACATTTCTGCTGTCTATTCAGAAATGGCTTTTGTAATTTTTGTGTGCACTGAAGAGATTTTGGTATTTTTATAAAGGAGACCTCCGGGGTTTTGATGCCTTTGACTCCAAGAATAATTCACCTTTTCAAAATTTGGCATGGCTGTTGATGCAACCTCACACTAAGCCTACATCACTGATGTAACCCTAAATTCAAGACATGTTTTTCCTAGAGAATCTCCACTTCACTTTAAGTTTTGTAAAGTTGTATATGAGAGTGCCTCAGGGCAAGTGTATATAAATGTTGCTGTCTTTTTATATTAAACAAGGCAAACTAAGATTTGGTCTGGTAGTTTTGGTCCTTATTAATAACTGATTGAGATGAAGTCATCAATGAAATGTTTATTAGTATTTTACAATAAATAAGCATTTTCTTTTTTTAAGCAAACTTACATCTGAATATCAACTTTTTATCATACATGCAGGGGACTTAAGTCACATAAAGCCACCAAAGCCAGACATGGTACCAGTTTCCCAGTCAGAGTCTGAATCAGAAAAGTCCTGCGCCTCAGTAGCGTGGATTGGGGAGAAGTGGCTGAACTTGTCCCCTGGGGCCCTCACCTGGGGATACTGGACCTGGCACCCAGCATCCTTTGGTGATGACCTGCTGAAGTTGTTGTGAGTTGGGATCGGAGGGATAACCACTTTCATTTCTGGTCCAATGGTTTTGTTAGGTGGGAAATTATCATATTCCACCAGAACCTTTGCACCCTGGTTGCCACTCATGCTGGCTTGGACCTTGGGATGATGCCCGTTTTCCTTGTGGTAAAGATGGACATTAGAGCAAGGGACTTGAACACTCAGCTCATCTCGTTTTATGTGCTCTGGTTTCAGCCTGGCTCCTTCCTTATCGTAGATGCAGGGGACAGAGGTGTGTTCATAGCTGCTGGGTTTAGCGGGTACACTGGTCCCGTGTGTATCCTCTGGGTTTTTGTGCATTGTAGATCTGAAGCTGTCCTCCAGGGTGTAGCTTCCCATTCTGTGCGTCTCAGGACCCAGGTTATCATAAACTGCAATAGAAATACAAAATAGGACATTAGAGCTAAAATTATAACTTTATTCCAAAATTTAAAAAATGCCCATGGTTTTAGTTTTATTTTAGTTTTGAATGAAACTTTGAGCGGTATGTAAAACTAAATTAAATTAGAAAATGGAATTAAACTGAAGTAGAAATAAACTTTAAGTAAAAACATGACTATAATAACCTTGCTCAGGGCCCATCCTGCTTTGGAGTTGGGTAAAAGGGCCTGTTGGAGCGTTGTTGACTTTCACAGACACTGAAGAGCCAACTTGGCGACGAGACTTGGCCCGTCTGTTCTGGAACCACACCTGAAATTTGTAAAAACAAGAAAACTGAGGACAATTGAACTGAAATACAGTCACACTTGATCAAGGTAATCTCTTTTAGTAAAGTGTAAAATGGCTGTCACAGAATTTTCATGTAGTCATGGAAACGAGTGGACAGTGAGGCACAGGAAGTTGGAATGTTCAGATAAATGATGCCATAGTAACACATGTTCCTTGAGTCTCCTGCACTGAGCCAGTTGATGCTGGTATCCATGGCAACATTATCAAGCGTTCTGTGGCAGCCATCTTGAGGTGCTGATTTGATTTAGGTATGGCCACTTTAATCATTCCGGTTCTGTGGGTTTAACCGGGTTTAACTGGCCTCCAGGATCTGGAAAGACCGCTCTGGGTTAATTGTTCAATACTTTACCTGAATTCTGGACTCCGGCAGACCAGTCAGAGCCTCCAGTCTCTCCCGCAGGTAAATATCAGGATATTTAGTGTCTGAGTACACCTTCTCCAGCACCTCAATCTGCTGCTGGGTGAAGTTGGTCCTCTTTCTCCTGTGGGTCAGAAGCGCCACGCATCTGTCCGCCCTCGGCACCGGATTTGTAGAGTTGAAGTAACTTGCCGTGTCGGTGGCGCCGTAATCTGTACAAAACAATGAAATGATATGAGTAAGCGTCACAGCATCGAGTCCTTATGTTCTCTGTAGAGAAGGCGCAGAAGCCTCCAAAGACATAAAAGGACTGACGTAACCAGTCAACCAGTCTAGCGCAACAGTAATGCCATTACTTTTCCCTGTGACGAATTTCAATTTCAGCAACGATATTACAATTACCAGTTACAGAAAAGTAGTCGCAAATTAATACCATTTTAATTTAACGAGCCCAACTCGTCACCAACCTGAATTCACCATGCCGTTCATCTGGAGGGGCCCTTCGTGATACATCTGAAAGGGGTTCAGGTCCCCGACGCGTAGATTTCCATGAACTGCAGACATGTTTTCTCCTTAGATCCAGCCTCCGAGTGACTTTCAAATCTTGCGTGCGTGCAGGTCTTATATCCCACCTCCTCACCATCTTGTGATCAAAGCTGGTGCTTTTGAGACGTGTGAATGGGCGAGCCATCAGTGTCGGCTGGCACTGAATCGGACGTGCAGCGACTTCAGACCGTCTGCAGGCCGGCCGAAGTGTGAACGCCTCACACCTGGCACGGTGGAGCGACCGCAGGTCCTGTAAAGGGGTTTTAATGGAATCTGCATGCTCAATACACATCACTAGAGAAAACATTTATCCGCTTTGGAATGGATAAAGCAATAACGGACCAGTAGCCATCAAAGGGTCTATTCAAACAGTCTATTTCCTCAAGGGGTCAGAGGCCATCAAAGTTTGCAGCTTGTTGGCTACTAATGCTTGATGATAATAAATACTAACTTTCTGCTGTTTTTGCTTATTCCCCTTACAATCTCCAGTAAGGGAGATTGGACATTTTAATCATATATGTGCATTTACAATATAAAGAGGGAATGTATGTCACTGATACAGAATGGCCACTATTATGTATGTTCTAAATGCATTCATATGTAGGCTATTTACACTTGATACAGAAATAAATTTGACATGGAAATTGAGCTTATCCCAAGATTTATTAATATATTTGCTCATATTGTAAAATATATGTGCTCATCCCAGGATATCTTAGACATAAATATATTTACTTATGTTTTAAAATCGCTTATCCCAGGATTTATTTCTCAAAAACACATTTACTTATATTTTGCAATGTACCTGTGGATATATGATCTAATATGGTCACATATTTTTTCATCTTGGGACATAATATCATTTTGTGATGTCATCTTTCAGTTCGGCCCATAAATCAAAGAATATAATGTGTTGTAAATCTTCAAGTCTTCTAAAATCTGCTTCCCAGCAGTGATCTATAAAGGAAATGATGCATCCTACCCCCTTCAGTACCAACAAAGATAATCTCAATACACAAACCTCAGTTCAAAGTATTCAGGAATGGGCACTTGTTATTGACTGGTGACCTTAGAGAGGGATCAAATCAAGAGGTCAGGCAGCACAACAGACAGACTAATTTGTTCTTATGCATTTGCACAAGATTTGCAAGAATAAGCCTTTTCAACCCCAGGAGTAAACACTTTTTACCCTAACAATGAACACAATTCATCAGGGCAGTTATACATTGATGTTTTGCCTTATACTTTATCACTTTGGTCATGGCAAGGCTTGATGACTCAAATGAAAAACTGAGGGCATATTTGGCCAGAATGAAATTAAATTCAAGAGCATTTTAGAATGTAGCCAAGTGAAAAATCTCTCTGCACAACTTCTTTCTCCACAGTGATCACTAGACTCTTCACCAGATCACCTTCATAGCTTTTCTTGTGGTCTTGAGGTACTGTGGAGTAAAACTGCTTGTTTGGCTAAATGAATCTAGTCAGCCAGGGTCTGAGTTAGTTATCAGTCTCAAACTATCATGCTCATATACACATATACCTTAAGAACATTAATGGCTGTTAATCCCTAGTAATTTTCCTGTTCATCACTATGGGGAAATTACTAAGGAGAAACAACCATATTGTGTCAATTTACATCCGTACTTAATGTTTATTGATCTTACCGTACCTTAACATATATAGGGGTTTCCTGGTGTGCTTGTATAAGGTAAAGGCATTCAGAGTTCACAGGTTGCTTTGTCTGTCTGGGGGCCCTAACTCCATTTGGTTATTATCTATGTGCATAGGCCAGAGTGCTATGCTAACATCAGGCTGTTGAAGTTCCTGGTCTTGTGTAATGGCCAGTGACAGTTCTTGTGATTGCTGCTTGGTGTTTGTATTGAGTATATTCCTCATTTATCCATCTCTAGCCACAAAGCACTGGAGTCATGGCCGATGCAAACCAGGTATTCTGCATTGTAAAAGTGGTGAAAAGTGTTGCTTCTCCTAACAGATATGCATTTGTACATTTGATTTAGTCCTGATTACTTTTTTCAGACTGGCATTATCCAATTTCCTTTTGCCCACAATATTGTTTGATATTTGAATTAGATTAAAAGAAGATTGTTGATTGAAGAAAAAGAATAAAGTGGATTAAGGAAGATATTGCGGTTCACATGCTGCACTTTCAAACATCAAACAGTAAAGCCACTTGGGGATTTGTACTGGCCATCTCCAGTGTGAGGCAACTGTGTCTGTGTAGGCAAACATAAGCGTATTCACACCTTTAATGGCTGCCTGACCACTATCCATTTAGCCTTCAGGCAGACAGGGAAATTGTCCACAGAAGTTTGCAGGGATCTGTCAAAATGCCAACTATCTTATGGGCCTTTCCTATGAGTTCAGTCTTTGTGTATTTGAAAGATGTTATAAAGGAACCACAAAGTGAGTGTGATTGCTCTTTTGGAAAAGTGCAGAAAGATTATCACGTAGTTAGTGTGAAAGTGACCTGTAAAGCATATGAAGTAGTGTAACTTCAAATGTGTACCTTCATAGTCTGCCATGCATTTTATTGTGTAAGACACAAAAAAAACTCCATACAAAAGACACGACTGCAGCAATGACTATTAAATATATTAGAAAAGTACATTTCAGTGCTGAATTATGTGAATAATCCAGCACATTGGCTTTTGTGCTTGTTTTGACTCAGGTCACTTTTTATTGTTTTGCTGGTATTGTTGTATTTTTTATGTAGCACTGGGTACTTTCTTGGCTTTTCTTGTTGCAAAAACCCTATTATATTATTATTATTATCATTATTATTATTATTATTAGTAGTAGTAGTAGTAGTAGTTTTATAAAACCTTTGTTATTGATATTTCTTGACAGAAATGCAGTAAAGAAACAGTTGATCCATCCCCACCCATTCCACCAACAGGATAAAATCAGCTTTAAAGCTAGCTGAGCTATTCTCTTTTCTGATGATGCACATAGTAGCAGTAAATTAGTATGATCTGAAAATCACAGCTCAAACTGTAAATACGATTAGTTATCGTCTTAGTACAAAATACAAAACATTTCAGTTCAGTTAAGACCAGATTCAGTTTGAAAACATGATATGAGATTTTTCAAAATTGACCTGAGACCTCACAGGGCTGAGAGAAATGACTGGAAAGGACATTCTCAGTGTAAGAAAAAACAGCGAAGTCAGGAATTGGCACAATTAAGTCACCTCAAAGTTAGAATGTAGTTTATAGTTTAAGTGAAAAAAGAGAGAAGGAAGAATAGAAGAATACTCACTGAGACATAAAACCTAATGGAAACTGGACATCATAGAAGGTTGGGTGGTTGACTTTGTTGTAAGGGATCATACTGTATTTATATTTGTATTCCATGTAACAGTGAGTCAAGAGAAATGACTGAACAGCATACCATCATGTGAAAGCTGGAGTAAAGCTCAGAGCAGAGAATTGCTCAAACCTTATCAAAGTACTTTAAGACAGTGCAGGCCTCACTTGGGTGTTTGGTGTGTGAATGTGTGTGTGAGAGAGAGAGATAAGATCTGGATGGACATTGCATTTCATTTCACGTGTTTAAGCTGTTTATTTGGGTGGACCAACACATGAAAATAATTCTTGACATCTTCGTCAACAACTTGTTTTCTAGGCTACAGCAACGTCTATACGTCATTATTTACATCTGAAACAAACAAAAAAAAATCTCCCGGAACTTCCGCTAAGTTGAAACGGAAGTAGGTACGTGGCCGCTTCAGCTGACATTCTGCATGATGGCGACAGAGGTTCAGCGCGGCGACCTCGACAATGGCACTTCTAGCCGGCTCGAAGTCTCCATCGACGGCCTCACCCTTAGTCCCGATCCGGAGGGCGAGCAGGGACAGGTCGGCGAACCGGACCCCGAGACCGACGATCCAGGCGCTGCCGAAGGCGAGAATGGGGAGGAAGGCGAGACTGCAAAATCTACGATAGAGAGGAAATGGGGCTTTGATTTGCAAGAGCTTTACGGAATGGCCCTCAAATTTTTTAAAGGTATTTAATGTTCGGAGTCACCGTAAAGGTTTTACGTAGATAGCTGATTCATTTTGAATTGTAAATTGTGAGATGAATCACTCGCTAGGTGGGGTTACGGTAGCTAGCAGTTTGCTAGCTAGCTGCTGTCACCACCAGGCTCCTGTTGTCAACCGCAACCTTAGCTAACTACTAGCCAATAATGCTAACTAGCTGCTAGCAAGCTGTCTAAATTATAACGAGAGCTTTTATGACGGTAGTATGCACGCATATAGATACACGATCACAAAGGTGTCGGCACCGTTGCTTGCTCTGCCTGCGGCCTGAGGACATTTCCATCGGATGTTGACTATAGCCTCTAGATTTGGTCAGTAACTTGACAGGTCATGAGTCAATAAGTCATGCGACTGCTCCACGTAGTTCGTAATCTAACAAGCTATCCTTACTAAGTGAATGGAGACTCGGTGGTTTGTTTGGGAGCTTAACGTTGGCAGGCACACACCCTCGCTGCCATTCATTGCCCTGTTGGCTGCGGTTGAAGGGTGTGTGCATGTAGGTAGCTAACACAGAGCCCCCCAAATCATTTTAGACACTGACAATTTCCTCATTAGTTCTTACGATAAAAACTAGAACACATGACCACGGCATGCTAGTCCCATCTTCTTAGAAATAGTTTACAATGCTCCCTAAGGCTAAGTTACTACTAGCCTTGGTTTTACAGCCTAATTGCCTCCAATCGATACTATTCCCATGCTGCCTGTGCTCTTAGCAGGAAATCAAATATAAGTGCAAGCGGATCACTTCTTGTGATTCGCATTCCTACAGGCTGGTAGGCCTGGAAAGTCTGAACTAGTAGCATCACTTCAGAATGTCCATTCATGTATACACTACAGTCAGTAGAAAAGTCTATGGTATTTCAATAAAGTACTATGTTTAAAACAAGTTTAAAATTGTAATACCTATTTAATGAAGACTAATATCCTCCATTAAAGTTAAAGCCTTACTTCAGTTCTGTCCATCTCACTAATAGATTTAACAGTGAAGACTAGGTTGAATGTAGCATTCAGATCTCCACCTAATGACTTGTCAAATGGCCTTAGAGTAAGTTTCTTCAATGAATATCCTGCTTTCCTTGTCCTGCCTTGTGTGTAGAGGAAAAGGCTAAATGATTCTATGACAGAAGGTGTACTCAACAGTGACTTTGTAAAGATGCTGAACATGAGTCATCCATTTTGAACGCTGGCCATTTTTGTTTTGTTTGTAAGAGCAGAGTACTTGAGGTGAAACAAGACTGTTCAAACAGGTTCTGGGCCTGGTTGCCACCCTGTGCATTAGTAATGTGTGCATTGTATTTTCAGTTGGCTAAGGTTAGGCCATGTTGCTTGGGTTGTATAGACATGTTTTCTTTGATCCAGTTCGATTAGAGGCTTCACTCTGACCTCAGGGATCTTGGCATGTTGATTGTTGTTAAATTTAACGTGTGGCTGTAGCCATAGAGTGTCTTTGCTTGCTTTTTTGCCAAGGAACAAAGAGCACAAGACTAATTGTTGTATGAAACCTTACATGCTACTAATGTTGCAGCTTCCACATTGTACATGAAGGTGTGTGCTTTGATAGAAGTATTCTCTAGCTTTTGTCACTGCAGGATGTAAAAACGATGAATGCAGAGTATTTCCTTGTTACTGTTCTCAGATAAAGATGGCAAGGCCTTCCACCTGACCTATGAGGAGAAGCTTCGACTGGTGGCTCTGCATAAACAGGTGTTACTGGGCCCTTATAACCCCGACGCCTCGCCGGAGGTGGGCTTCTTTGATGTCCTGGGCAACGACCGCAGGTAACCTCAGCAGACGGCTCTCTTTGCGCGTGTGACCTTCGAACTCTGGCAGACATTCACTGAACTGTTGATATAGCCCATTTAACACATAGTCGGGGAGTACTCCTAATAAGTCATTTATGTAAGTTCCATATATGTACATCTGCCCTACTTGCGCTAATTCTCATTTATAAAAGGTTCCCTTGTACATAACTAAATTAAAGCCAGTTATTTATAAAAAAAAAATATCTTTATTGCCAAATCATCAAGTTACATTCATTTTCTCTAATGTTCTGGGATCAATTAAAAGCTTCAACAAATTTCTATCATTATGTTTGGTATGAATGCTACAGATATAATTTCCCCTTGTTTTTGTTTATATTCTTTGGAGAGAAAACATCATACTAAGGATAAAGATAGATAGACATACCTAAGATAAAGTCCAAGAACACTTTGACAACTGAGGCCCAGTGTGCCCAGCTGCCCCTCTTGTCTATCGTCACCTCCAACCTCACTCTGTCTGTAGGAAAGAGTGGGCCTCCCTGGGAAACTTGGAGAAGGAGGAGGCCATGGTGGAGTTTGTCAAGCTGCTCAACAAGTGCTGTAACCTCTTTGCTCCCTACGTCACCTCGCACAAGATCGAGAAGGAAGAGCAGGAGAAGAAACGGTAAGTTGTCTGGCCTTGGTTCCCCCGAGGAAGATGCCCCCACTACAATGTCTAAATACAGACTCCACTTCAGTTTGTCCTATATGCAACTGGCAGAGCAGTGAAGCAGCATTTGGTTTGGGTGGATGGGTTATGTCTGACACGATTAGATTCCCTTTTCTGTTTTCCGTGCCGTAGTCTTCTACACAGAAGTCTTCTTATTTTAGTCTTCTAGTAGTCTTCTTATTTTATTGGCTTTATGATGTGTTCTAATATCTTTCATCTGTTTCATTTTGATCCTCCATTTCTCTCTCTGCCCTTCTCCAGGAGAGAGGAGGAGGAGCGCCAGCGGCTGGAGGAAGAGGAGAGGGAGCGACAAAGGCAGGAAGAGGAGAGGCGGAGGCGTGAGGAGGAGGAGAGGCTGAAGAGGGAGGAGGAGGAAAGGAGACAGGCGGAGGAAGAGAGGCTACGGGTTGAGCAGCAGAAGTATGTGTGTGTGTCTGTGCGTGTGCTTGTATATGTTTGGTGAAGGGAAGGAGATGCTCGGCTTGAACCCTCCAGTTGAAGGACTGTCTACCTACCACACTGTCTGTTTTCTGTCTACAACTCCTCACAATCAACATCCTTTTTCCTACTCCACACCCTATTTCCATTTCCCAGACAACAGATCATGGCGGCACTGAATGCCCAGACAGCGGTGCAGTTCCAGCAGTATGCTGCCCAGCAGTACCCCAACAGCCCGGAGCAGCAGCTGGGCCTCATCCGTCAGCTACAGGAGCAGCACTACCAGCAGTACATGCAGCAGCTCTACCAGGTCCAGCTGGCCCAGCAACAGGTAGGGGCGGATGGATGGACACAGGGATGGACGTTCATACATTTAGGGCTGCGCTGCACAATTAATCGTGTATCACAATTTAAAAATGCCACAACTAATAATCGTAGATGATCGGCGTGTCTGCAATATTGAAACATTTCATTTCAAACATCCGCTGTAGATGAAAAAGATCAGGGCCCAAAATGAATACGTGCCAAATGCTGGTAAGATTTCTTTGTCAGATAAATCAGTAATGGTCACCTGCCACACTGGCCGGTAACTCTTTGAGATGATAACATTTGAATGGCTCAGTTATGAACTGTTGTTCTATCAGTTCCTGTTGTGGCAGATGTGAGGTGAATTTAAAAAAAAAAAAAAAAACTCTAAATGTACTCAAACTAGGGCTGGGCGATATGACTTTAAAATGATATCACAATATTTTTTAGGTAGAATGACGATATACGATATATCTCGATATAGCTTAAATTCTATTTAAGGTCATAACCACATACAAAGTCACACATTGAAGTAAAACATGCTTTATTCACTTAAATAAGACTTAGTTTTTCAAAATAATAAGTGCTGTCAGAATTTAACAAATGTATCAAATAACTAAATCAAGCTCAAAAAGAGCAACCCCACCCCACCCTGCCGCATGCAGGGTGGGTTTGGTGTCAGCTGGATCCAGGAGAGAGTTGAGTCAGTGGACTGACACTCCCTGGATCCAGCACCGGTTGTGGCCAATTAAGGCTGATTGCAGCTGGGCCCTTTTCGTGTGTGTGTGTGTGTGTGTGTGTGCGCGCGCGCATGTGTGTGCGCGTGCACGTGTGTGAACGGGAGTGCGCGTCAGAGTCAGAGCCTGATTGAGTGCTTGAGTCCAATGTGTGGAGCGGAGAGAGCGAGACCAGCAGCAGGTTGGAGCTGAAAAGAGCCCTGGAGGCCTGGCGGACTGGCAGCTTTGGTGCTGCGCGGCATATAAATAATAATAATAACATAAGTACAAAGAAAAGACAAAAATAAAAGCCACCGTCTTTAAAAATGTCTGACCGCTTAAATCCGAAGTATTCCCAAATAGCGGAGATGATATGACTCCTTTTTGGAACTAAATTAACTCTATTAAATGTCCAGTAAAAATGAGTCTTGACTGTTTTTTAGTTTTACGAGCCCCTGGCATGTGAGCCAAAAAGTTAATTTCGGACATCGGTCAAGATGTAGATATAAGATGCCAGATTTTATATGCAGTAAAATAATAATCAAGACTAATCATGATTAATTATCATGATTGCAATATCAAGATTATCATTTTAGCCATAATCAAGCATCCCCACATGCAGGCAAATGTGAGCTCTCATGCTAGTAGCAGTACAGGTCCAGTGTCCTCCACATGCAGCATGGAAGGAGCAGAACCTTCTTGGTTTTCCTCCCTGGAGTGGTTTACAGCGGTTCTCTCCCTCTCTCTCCTTCCACAGGCAGCCTTACAGAAGCAGCAGGAGGATGCGGTGGTGCAGGCTACCCTGGAGGCTAGCAGCTGCAGCAGTGGTGAACCCGGCCAGGCCTTGGCACCATTATGTGCAGCGTTGCCACCTGGTGGCGAGGAAGCCCCAACAGTCAACGGAGGCCAGTCAGACTCCTACTCAGAGAGCATGGACCGGGAGCCTGAGCCCGAGCCAGCAGAGGAGGTCTCAGAAAATGGGCCTTTACTAGGTTGGTGGACCGTAGAGGGATCGGTCTCGTGCAAACCTAGACACACACACTCTTACTTGACTGACTGCTGACTTCCACCAGGAAAAGAATTTACTTTATGTGCTGTTGTGCAGCTATTGCTCTCAGAGCAGGAGGGGGTGGCGGCTGCCTGCCACACAAACAAAGCATTGTACCAAACCAGAAACTCTATCCTTATCTGCTGCGTCCTTGTTGATGTGACCTGGAAGGCAGGGAGGAGCTGAGCTGGGGCAAGTGATACATGATAGCCCAGCCACCTGACTGGTTTACGTGCCATCCACCCACTTTTTGCTTACACGAGTGAGCACTCATGCCAGAAATGAACGAGGCCCTTGGCTCGACTGCAAAGGGCAATCAAACACTGTTCGCCAAACTAAATGTTCTGTGAATGCTCACTCTGAATGCAATGTTTACCAGGGGAAGAGGGATTGATGGATAGATGAGACTAATGTATTTGCAAAAGGAATCTCTTTACCACAGTACACACACACACACACACACACACACATAAAAAGCCATGCTGAATTGGCCTTCAAAGTCTGTGTAAGAAATCAGTAGTGTGATAAAATGTCATATTTATTAATTCCAGCCAATGAGAAGATGTATTTAATCCTTAATATTTTATTTATTGTATTTTATCTCAACCCTATTCTTTGTTGCTGCAACTACCAACCACCAATTTCCTGTCAAATCAATACAGTTCATTTTAAAGTATTAGCATCTAATACATCTCCTCCAATCCCCCTGTCCTGTCCGCCAATAACAGCGGACTCCCCGCCGGTGATAGCAGCTCCCTCTATGTGGACGCGGCCGCAGATCAAAGACTTCAAGGAGAAAATCCGCCAGGACGCCGACAGCGTGATCACGGTGGGCCGCGGCGAGGTGGTGACAGTGCGCGTGCCCACCCACGAGGAGGGCTCCTACCTTTTCTGGGAGTTCGCCACGGACCACTACGACATCGGCTTCGGGGTCTTCTTCGAGTGGACGGACGCCGCCTCTGCCTCCGTCAGCGTGCATGTGTCCGAGTCCAGCGACGATGACGAGGATGATGAAGGTGACATAAGATTTTCAGGTTACCTATCAACCTAGATGTATTTTGCACATCAGCTGTTACAACAGAGTCAATACTTCAACTCTGAATGTATACTGGTGTACTAGTATGTTCGTGAGTGTTTATGTTTAGCGTGTCTTGTCTGCACTATATGCATTTTGTCTTGCATCTAGTTTGCCAATTCAGTATTGTGCAACAGTCTTGTCATGTG
>OOFE01045656.1:0-12345 GCA_900323365.1 Monocentris japonica | reverse complement strand
ATCATTCTCTGGCTTAGTAAAGGCATAGTAAAGTGTGACCAAAGGTGTTTTGCACAAGATAGTACACCAAGATTGTACACCAACACACCCTGATATTCTCCCTTGCTTCCAGATTTCATGCTATAGTAACTAGGTAGGCTGTGTACATTCACTATAATTAAAAACATAATATATATATATATATATGTATAACTTACGTGCGCCTAAAAGCTGCCCTTATGTCCAAACCTTCAACAGCGCAAGCCTCTGGAATGCAATACAAGAATCAGAGAGTTAATTGTGATAAAAGACGACAATAAGATTTAGTGATATTACCATAATTTGGGTAATTTAGAAAAAGGCTTCAAATTCTGAACCACACTGTTGGCTAAATTGATGAGATTAGAAACAACAATAACCAGGGCTTAAAACAAACTAAGAAATAAGCAAACAAATCAAAGTAGTCCAATAATAGATGCACCCACCATATACAGTCAATTCAAAATTACTGCTGTCGAACTTGTCCCTAGATGACACCTCACACCTATAAGCCCCAGCAAAGTTAGCCTTGGCTGCGATGATATGCATCTCAAAGGTGTAGACCTGTAACCACATGTTGCAAGATGAGAAATAAGAACGATAACACAATCTCTGTGATCTAGTGAGGCTTTGTCATTTTTGATTTTCTAGCAATATGCCTGGAAAAGCTGCATGCTTCATATATAGGTTTTGGCTGTCATGGGCACCTGGTGGGATAATGCCTCATAGAGATTTTTGTCTCTTTTTTAGAAAATAAATATTAATAATAGTTTATGTGCTATCCCGACCCTTCTCATGTTTCTGGATTGGCCAAAAGGCCAGGTCACCCGTGTGGATGTTTGATTTGGACAGATTGTGCCATTGTTTTTTCTTGCTTTCTTTCTGTGTATCTTTCACAATCACACAGAATCAGAATCACACAGATATCATTGCCTTTTATAACAGTTTCAAAAACAAAAACAGGGTAAAACAAAAGTAAAACAAAGGTAACAATTCTTCTTTCTTCCTTCGGTTGGTCTAAAATGTTAAAATAAACAAAAATCACAAGTGTTATTAAATTAACTTTATTTGTTCACATTAATATTTTATAATGCCACATTGCATTTCACATTGCAAGCTATTATGTGTCTGTTATATTTTGCACCTTACAGTCTTACCTTAGTGTTGCGGTCATACAGCTCCTTTAGCTGCAGGTGTTTTCCAGACTTGCTAGCTAGGTCCATCCACTTCCCTTTGAACCATTTGATGGTGGGTTTCTTCAGCAATGTGGTAGCATTCACTTTAGCCACAAATGTGATGTTTTCACCTGCAGAGAAGAATAGATTTCCATATCGTTTTTTAAAGATTTTTTTGTTTTTGTTTTATTTTGCCTTTATTCAACAGTCAGCAGCAGAGAGAAAGGAAGGATCGAGCAAGAGAGAGGAGGGATGACATGCAACACTGGATGCCCATAGACTCCCATATCTGACACAATGTCATTTATGTTCTGGTATCCAACACAGTTGTGTCTCAACTTGTCTTGATTTTTGATGTTTTCATAAAATCCTTATTTATTATCTCTTCTGCACAGATTATTGATTGCATTTTTACCTTTCACTTTCTATGTTTTCTTTATTATCATATTTGATCTGTTTTTTATCACTCCATCTCCATGTTTTATCACTAATAAATAATAAATAATACACTTAATCTTATACTTAATCACATGGACTTTTGAAATATGTATTTGCAGTAAAATAAATTGTTACAAAATTGCTCCAAGAAATATTTTTATTTTGAAAATAGATATGACAAGATTCCTATTTACACACCTTGGATAGCTCATTGTTTGATATTACATGTCGGCTGATGAAAGATTTAATGATAAAAATATGAACTACTAAAAGCTATCAAAAACAATATTCTCTATAACCAATCCCATGACTTTCTCTTGAGTAGCAAGACCTGAAATCAGTGCTAATATGCTGTAGCAGAATTGAGACATTCACCTTTTTTAACAATGTATTTCTGTATTTATTTTGATAGATTTCTTTAATGAATAAATTAATGAGTAGTTTATAACAATATATACATTGTAACATATAAAAACTAAAAAGGTAGGATGATTTATTTACTTTTTTCAAGTGACAGCCTATCCAAGAAAGGATTGTTTACTGGGTATTTTGGAGCTGCTCACCTACAGTGACTTCTCCACTCTGGGGTTTCTCTGTGAAGAGGCCAGTCAGGTCCTGTCTGGTGTCTGGAGGCTGGCCATCTGGAAATGCAACAGGTTGATAATTCATTCATTCATTCAAATTCATTTAGTAAACCTGTGACACAGTCTACCACAGTACAATGTGTCATGAGCTTGGACTTAAAGGTTCCTTCTGCATTCAGAGAAGTTTTGAGCTATAGAACATCATCATATTTTCACATCATTCAAGGTACTTTGATTATCAAAATCTTTTGAACATGACCAATTTAAACACAAATAGGTACCTAAACCAAAACTGATACATATGATACTATAAAAGCAATAATGTCATGTGATATATATTTGATTTTGTCTTATAATTCATTGCAATGATTAATTTTGATTAACTTAACATTTCTCCTCACATGTAATTGACTCAGAACCTTTCAGAAACTCTTAATCCTAAATTTAAGTGGGCTTTCAGCAATGAAACCTTTATAAATTAATATTTTTACACGTTAGTAAATTTTAAAAAAATGTAAATAATATAAATAAAATAAAACATCCCCCACAGATGAAGAATGAATTAATCCACTTGGGGACTTGTGCTGTGTGACCCACCCTCAGCTGGAGAAGCCTCATGTGCTGGGGCAGGGGTGTCTTCTGCTGTGGGTTTGGGTTCTGCTGCCAGTGGGACAGAGACCTGTTCCATTAATACAGGGGGCTCTCCTGCTCCCTCTACAGTTGCCTTGACTGGAGCTGGTGTGTCTGTCCCTGCCGGCTTAGGGGCTGCTGTATTACCATTATCATAGAAACAAAGAAGCACAAGTGAGAGATATTCAGTGGCAAAGATGGTGTCCACACACTGCAAAAAACATGTCCCTCGTAAGAAGTCATTAAAATCAAGAATCACATCCTAAAATCTTTATTTAATTTTTTAATTAATTCATTTTTTATCATTAACATAATGTCACTTGATTCAAGTCACTGTCAATGACATGTAAAGATGGACATTTTTGGAGTGTACCATTGTGTGTGGGAAACTCATCATTGATATATACCATTATTACCAATTGAATTGTGCTAGATTTTGGTGGTTTTGGTGGACTAAGGCAAACAGAAAGCATTAGAAATCCAAAATCACCAGGGGCAGTAAATATTTGCACACATCATTTTTGCTTTGTACAATACACACCATTTGACTCATTTCAGATTCT
Organism: Monocentris japonica; assembly: GCA_900323365.1. NCBI lineage: Eukaryota > Metazoa > Chordata > Actinopteri > Trachichthyiformes > Monocentridae > Monocentris > Monocentris japonica. The sequence continues at coordinate 8,937 of OOFE01045656.1, read as the reverse complement.
TTTAAACACTATTTCATCAGAGCTAAATATTCTTTGACATGCTTTCAAAACTTTTATCAGCCAAATATTTCTGTCTTATCATCCTCAAATGTCCGACCAACTTTCCATGTGTTATCAGCTGCTTCTCATGCCTATCCTGAGGCCCAGTCAAGTGGTGGTTACTCATGAGGAAATAATCTGCCAGTGTGAGGGTCAAGGTCACCTTACAGACAGAGCAAGGGTGGTTATGATATGAGCCACAGACAGCTGTGTGCAGTCAGTAGTCACTTCACTTCACTTCAGTCTACTGGCATTCTTTCTCTCTGTTCTTTTCGATTTGTTGTCACTTTATCAAATCCAAACAGGTCACATTGACAGACTAACAGCACAAGTGTTGCCCTATGACATACTTAGCACACAGTCATTGTAACATGCAGTGCTCTGTGCAACAAATGAGTGCTTGACAAAATGTTTGTGATTATGGCAGTGGTTGCCCATATGCAATGCTTAAATAGAGCAGTGTTCACAAAGATAGATCATATAAAGCAGTTCCAGAGTAATGGTCCCTTTCGGCCTCTGTGTTGAGTACTCATCAATACTCAGTGCAGAAGTGAGTTAATGTGCAGAAACTTCAAATACATGAGCGAGATGAGTGAGTGGAGACCCCAAACACACAGCTGCAGCATCAAAGCCTCCCACCTTGCTTTGGTGTGACCTTCAGCTCAAACTTGACCTTTGACCCCCCAGCAATCACTGCATAGACATTGGCATCTGCCATGGTGACAGCTTTGATGCTGAGGGAATGCTTGTTTCCATCTGCTGCGACCACATATTTGTTGCCATTGGCAATATCCTTTGTGCTGCATTGCCATTTTACTTTTGCATCAGGCTTCTCAGTCTCTGCTTCAAAGACCACAGAGGACCCCTCTTCTGCCTCCTGAGTCTTTGGTTTCTTGGCGAACACTGACACTAAATTGGGAGAGATGTTCAAAATAAAACAATGCCTTTATAATGTCCATTTGATTTGTTTTACAAAAGAAAGCAGAGATACTATTATTGACTTGCTGAGTGTTGATTGGTGAGGAATTGATCATATTCCAAGAAAATCAAATAATAAACTAGCAAACTGTTTATATCTCAAATGTTTTGTGAAGTGAAATAACACACATTTTTTTAATTTTTATGTTGTTGGAACCTTATCTTACTCTCACTAAGATCCAACAACTCCAACAAATAACACACATGAAATTTTAGAATAATCATAGAACATTAGTCAAATCTCAAATTGAGAGAGACAGAGAGAGAGCGAGAGAGAGAGAGAGATGAGCAATAGCAGTTCCAAGGTCTGAAAACCTATATTTTGTTCAGTATCAATAACAACTTATTCACAACAAATCACAAAAGGTATTTCTCAATACCAAGAATGCCAAGTTGATACTTGTGTCCTTGTGGAGAATGTTCTTTCCAAGTTGTCTTGATGAGAACAAGATTCTCAAGAGAGTGAACATAGAGTAGCATCCTTACAGTTTGAGATGGGCTGTGTCCTTGAGGCCTCACGATCAGTTAAGACACAGGTGTTCATTTTTCCAGCTGATTCAACTGGCTCTGTACTACTGACTATGGCACTGGTTGGATGTGATGCGTCGTTCTCACAATGAACCTTGGGGCTTCTCATTTGTTCTCGTCAGCCAGCTCACCATCTGTTCGCCCTTGTTTGGCAAGTAAACTTCCTTTATTTGTATCTGTCCTCCATCTACGGCGTTGTTTTGGAATCGTGCTTGGGCTGTTAGATATTAGTCAAATGCTTCATAGAGGGCAGAAGAACACATACTGTGAAATATCCAATGATTTCCATGAACCTAACTGAAGCTTTAAACACAGCTATTGTAAAGTGGTTCCTTTAGTCTTTCTGAAGTCTATTTTAATTGTATATATCATATATCATATATCATAGCGTGAGAATCTCTGAGCTTTACATTTCTATAAGTTCACTTTCTGACCCAGCTCACCCTGAACCAGCTTGTGGTTTGATACACCCCTTTCAAATAAGGGAGTAGTTCTTAGTTTTTCCTCTTTTGAAATGATGATTATCTTATTAAATTGAAGATATTGTTACAAAAGGCTGAAGTTCTCATTTAATGAGGCCTAAAGTTATAAAAGAATCAGTGTTTTAGTGGCTTGTACATCCTTGCAAGTACTGAAGAGATTTCTTCACACGGTGAACAATATCTGTAGTACACACACTACTTACTACTTACAGTAGCTATTGATGATAAATTCACATGCTGTACTAACATGCAACCACCCAAAACATCTCCAGAGATGACCAGAGACACATTTTACACATCAATGACAAACTTACATACACGGAAATAACTGTTCGTCTGTGGATTCAACTAGAATATGCATGCAGGTTAATAACTAGCTCAGAGAATTGCAAATAGTAACTTGGATAGTCAGGGTATTTGTGGATAGGAAACAAGCAAGACAGGGTGTCTGCTCTCACTTTGACAAACTATTAATAGTTTTACACACAAAACTGCCTTATCCTCAGCTGTTGCCTAAGACAACTTCTTTCTCTGTTTTAAAAAGTAATGAAAAGTGTACATAACAATGTGATTCCCAAACAAACTTGTCATCTTTATAAAGGATCTAAAAATAATGATTGGAAGTGACTGCTCTGGCACCAGACAGACATTTTAATGCCAGGTGTATGCAATTCTATAATGAATGCAATACAATTCCACTAAATAATATTTAGGCATAATTCAGATACATGACGTATGTTTATGCCAGGTGTAAAGGAGGCCTGAGTTCCAAACAGTTCAGCTCCAGCGTTGCAAAACCACATCAAAAAACATCAAACTCCACGTGATGCAAGATGACCCTATGAGTTTAAATATAGAATGCATATGTACCACACTAATAGGCTTCAGCTGCAACAGTGGCACAGGTATCATAGTAGAGGGATTAGTTTGGCTCTATTTTTGGGACTGTGGAAGCACAGAAAGAATGATATGCCTGCAGTCTGTGTTCTCTACTGTTAAGAGAGTTAAATACAGAGTTTCTTCCATTTTAATCATTATTTTGTATTTACTACACCATGATTTTATTTGATTTAAACTTAATAAAGCAAATCATCTGTTTATGACAGTATTTCTTACAAGGCAAAAAAAAAATCTGTTAAAGACCGAGAAGCATCCTGTTGATAGCAAGGTATTGATGATTATGCTCAACAGGCTCAACCAGATCATAACTGTTATTGTTCAGCAAATCCTGAATGCTGAAGGTCTTAGCACAGACAAGTTGGCTATTTGGGCTGCATTGTGTTATCTGATATGGTGAGCTTCTACTAACAGCAATACATTTCCATTGAGGAAAAATAACTGTGGCAAGCCAATTTGTCAAGTTGGAATCCTGGCATTTTTGGATGAGTGGTGCCGAATGAATGATGCTTACTTTGTGAATGCAGTGATGCAGTGAAGCTGGAAATGTAGCCGTGTCAGTTTTATCCCCGATGATGTTGCTCCCCTGAACCTTGCAAAGTGTCTTTGAGTTCCTGAGCTGATTTATAGCTTAGCTTGCCTATTAATCACACAGCCAAAAGGGCTTCGATTAACTATCACACCAGTTTATTTGTAACCCTGGAAATCACCTAGAACTTTGGAAGGATAATTATATTCTGTAGACTACATAGTTATTGGGATGATTACGTTGTCAAGCGACTGCTGTCACCTTTTTAAGCTGTGAAATATCTTTGAGTTATCCATGGGGGGACTGTGATGGAGTTATACATTATGGCTACCGATGTAAATGCTACATTATGAGGTGTGTTGCAAAACAATGTATTGATATTTCCAAATAAATTCACAGAGGTTACTGTAGAATCTAGAAATAATTGTAAATTAAACTGTAAATTAGCTTTTACTTATGACAGAATGGCAGGTATACCCATTTATGGTGGTCACATGACTACACAAAAAACATAATATACCCTTGCATATTGTGTAATGTAAAAGGCAATACTCAGGGTATTTTGTAGAGAACAATATAGAACTGTTCATCATAAGAATAATGTACAGGTCTGTGCTAAGCTGTTTTGTCAATCTCAGTTGCATGGTTCCTGCCAAGAAACACAGTTTATAGTCAACTTGAAGGCGCCATACTCTTGAAAGGGGTGTGGCCCAAGAAAGTGGACTATTTTCTCACATATATGGTAATGTTGTTTGCAGTGTCTGTCAATTTTCCTATTAGAACAAGATTACACAAAGGCTAGAACAGGTACAAGTAGGTATATGCAGCTGCTGTATATGGTAAGGATGAGTGTAGTTAAGAGCTCACCCATTTAATGACAGGTCATATGTAGACCTTGATGGATTGCAATGCTGAAGACGATAAACAATGTCATGAGGGAAATGGTGCTCCTAAATCAAAACCAGCTGAATGTGATCAAGCACACTTACCTGCTTTTTTGGCTGGCTCTGGCATCCTGAATTATCTCTTCCTCTCCACAGTGTGTCTAGCTCACACTTTGCCTTTAATAGTGGGGTCCCAAATAGCCTCCCCTCCCTTTATAAACCAACCCACCTCTCCTGTCACACTAGGTCTAGGCCCAATCCCATGTCCAAACAACAATGAAATACACCTCCCCACGCAGCAACCCCCCAGACACGTCTGACCTCAGGCTGACTATATTTCAACCTTTCCTCCAACACCTCAGCTGAATGATAGACCTTGAGAGGGAGGGGGTGGGATGGAAGGCAGGGGTTAAATTTAGATGAAAAAGCCTGCTTGGTCTCCCCAGATCTGTGCTGCTGCCTGTCACACAGCCCTGTAAAAATAAATGAATAAGAGACCCAAGGTGGTTCAGAGTAGGAGGCCAGAGTATTTATTTTATTTTTTTGGCAGGAAAGAGAGTGCTTTTCCTCTGGTGGACCAGGCCTTCCAGGAATGCTTCCAAAGCTGTGCAACTATTACACTAGCTTTTCACCCTCTATCTCTTTGACTAGTATTTCACTTAACAAGAAAAGCATCTAGACACTGTAACAGACCTTACATTTGTAATATGATAACATGTGTGGTAAGTTGGTTACTTTCACTACAAAGTCTATAATACAAACAGATGTACCAAGAATATGATGTGTATCTGAACCCCTTTGTCCCTGTTGTCACTCATACTGATATGTTGAAGGTGAACATCTCATCTATGTCCCATATCTGGATGGGTTATTCAGGACATAATAAACGTACTGAAGCTGCTACATATAGCATTGTAGCATCAACAAATCATTACCAAGATTTTGATACATTAGTATAATTACTATAAACGAATGAGACCAAGAAGACTGGCAGCCTCTATCGGGCTGTACACTGCATTTTACATTGCTTACCACTGGTTCGGATTTTGTGGGAAATCTGCTGGATTGCTTTACGGCACAAAACAGTACTACAGTTTTTGCAAGTACTACACAACGTTATTCCATTTCCATTGTTCAAACTTCAGTTTCAACTTCACAGCTTACCTTGTAGGAATGCCTATTTGCTGTTACCGGCTCTTATTGGGTCTTCTTTTTCTTGCTCTTCAAAACAAGTGCACATGGAGTAATGCCAGGAAGGGGGAGGGGGGACAAGTAGCAACATCCTCTTTGCAAGTTGCAGTGGAGTGAGCCTTACATCTATGAATGTGTTTGTCTTTCCTGTCATGTTTTCCAGAAACATCTAAGACACATTTCATCCTGCCTTTTTATGGATGTTTAAATTGAGGTGAGGTGAGTTTTATCATTACCAATTAAAGCCATTTATATTTTTCACATCTCTCTCTTGGTCCCAATAGTAATTTGTCACTTCAGGGTAGCAATTACAACTTGACCACTGAGGGGAGCTGTTGGCTGTTGGGGCACCAGGTGCTGTGAATTGAATGAAATGCTTGTCATAAATCGGACATAAACAATGACAAGTATGCAAAGATATTTAAAAATTTAGTTGTCATATGATTAAGCAATTTCAAGATAAAACATTTGATACAAACAAACACAACTAGAGTACACACTACATACCTGTACAGATTATCAAAATTAAAACATTGTGTGAAAGTGACACTTTTAAACGTTGGTTGATAATAGTTTTGCACCCACTACGAGAGCAGAGTTGGAGCCTGTGGTGTGTCAGAGTGCACAGGCAGAAATGAGAATTGGGTGACAGGCCACTTCACCCTCAGCCCTCTATATGATGTATTGGATTGACCTGGGCTTGGGGAGAAGGAAAATTAGGGACAGCCCTGAAGACTTACAAAACTCCTCATAGTAACACAATTATCTCAATAGAGGTAATCAATGAGAAGGGTGATTAAAACATTTGTATACTTGTAAATTTAGATGTTATCACTTACCTAGCATCTTTATCACTATATAGTCACTATAAACATATATTGGTGAGCAATTAAAATTCCATTATATGAAGTCCTTAACCGTAACATACAGATTGTTATGTATTTGCACAAAACATTTCTTTTTTCCTTGTAATGCAAATAATTGTAATATTTTTGTTACACACCACATGGTAGGTAACCAAAGAACAGTGGATGCCCTTAGTCAGTCCGTCATATTGCTTGTATCTGTGGATTTAGCTTGAGTTACTTGCTGTTTTAAATATTAAATGCCATATGTATATCAGCCATATGTGATCCAAAAGAAAACGTATGCGTAAGTCCAACGCTAGGAGAGCCAAACACAGTACATGTATGTAGGAGGAATGTAGGAGGAAGGTATATTGCAGTGTCAAACCTACGAGCTCTCTGAGGACATCTAGTGGCTTGCTATTCTGGAACAGTTTCTTATCAAAAGTCATTTCTCAGAGAAACAGGGCAGACTGACTTGTTATTCAGAGTGAGTCATAGATTCTCTCTCTACTATTATATTTCTGTGAAAAAACATATGAATCATACTGTATTAGCCAACAACCTCAAAGGACATATCCTACAGCAGTTATGGTGTCATTGTGTAAATAGAATTATTTACAAGATCAGCAGGGTTGATTAAACAACTTAAAAGCGTCTACATTGACATCTGCCTTATACACAAACTAACTCCTGTGACAACCCATTTCATGCATTTCCTTTTGATACATCATTATCCCTCCTGTCTACATGTATGTCTTTCTCTCCAGGTGAGATTTCCCCAGCACTTCACCACTAAACTGGTACGTCAGCTTCTTCTTGATCTTTTTGACCTCTCCAGTTTTGCCATAGTTGCGCAATGCCCGAGCCATCTTCTGATAGGTCATTTTTTTGCGGTTGCCCTTTTGGACCCCCCAGCGATGTGCGAGAACCTCTTTCTGTTTGGACGAGAACTGGAATGTCCCTTTGTCTTTGTCCACCCACCAGATACTGTCCTTCATGTCGCCGTTCCTCAAAAGATCCAGCAGGAACTGGTACAAACGAATCTTCTTTTTGTTGCCTGTTGGAAAAATTAAATAGTTGCCACCTTACTTATACTTAACTGACTCAGGGTCGTGGGTTCAATCCCCACATAGTGTAAAAACTGTAACTTGTAAGTCGCTTTGGATAAAAGCGTCTGCTAAATGATTGTAATGTAATGTACTCAGAAAATGAAAAGCCAGTTGAGTATACACTACCAGTCAAAGGTTTGGACACACTTACTCATTGAAGGGTTTTTCTTTATTCTTACTATTTTCCACATTTTAGAATAGTTAAGTCATCAAAACTATGAAATAACACAAACAGAATTATGCCGTGACCAAAAAAAAACAAATATATTCTTATATTTTAGATTCTTCAAGTAGTCACCCTTTGGCATTAGACATTAACAAGCAAAGAAATTCCACAAATTAACTTTTAAAGGCCACAATCACTATGTGTGCATTGTAGTTCAACATTCTCCACCTCTAAATTTCAAATTTCAAGTTCTAAATGAAAACTACTTGTTGGGGGTGCATTTAAAAAAAAACTTTTTTTTTTAATTAAAAGTTTAGTTTTGTAAAGAAATTCATACGTCGGCATCAACTTCACTATTTATATTTGTCTAAGAAACTAATTTCAAGCATTTAAGCATAAGCCTTTAGATCAAAATGTCTTTAAGATTATGAAAGGTCAGGTGTGTCCAAACTTTTGGCTGGGAGTGTATAGTAACTGTCTATGAAGTAGGTTATCCATATGCTACATTCTTGAGTTATTATTAATTTTGAAGATGTATAGGTTATTCAGGTTACTTCATACATACGACTGACAGCAGGAGAACTGATTCCTCAGACAAATTGCCCTTAAGAAACCCTAAATATACTGTCCATGTCAAAAGCAAGAGCTGAATCATTGTTTAATGTAGGTAGCTCCCAGGAATGATAGTTAAAGAAATCTTTTTCCATTTTCCTTATTCTTAAAATCTTGGTATGTATAACCTATTAAGGGCTGCTCAGTAGATGTCAGCGGGCCTGTTTGTGCTCTGTAGGCCTCTGTAAAATATAAGAAATTAAGATGTTGCATGTGGTCATTGGTATATCTTGAGAGGGACAGGAATTAAGTTGAAAATACATGCCTGCATACTGCACATATGGTGGCCTGTGTATCTCGTTCCTTACCCAGCTCTCCAGTTGTGACAGAGGGGACTCGCTCTCTCAGACACTCTTCATCAGACACCTCCAATGGGGGGCTTCTTCCCCCATGCTCCTCATCATCAGAGCTCCGCTGCACAGGGGACAGGTGTGGATACACAGCCCGAGGGAAGAACTGTACCTTGAACACAAATTTGATAATTGTTTGGTAACAGAATATGGGCACTGCAATGTGTTAAGAATGCTGCCACCGTCCTCAATGCATCAAATCACCTGTCATCAGGAGAGAGTATGCAAAACTGCAAAGAAGTTGAGCTTAATAGGCAAGAATAGACTACAGGAAATAATTACCCCAGCCTGGACCTAAAATGACTACCTACGCCCATACCCACC
>OOFE01045655.1:0-14567 GCA_900323365.1 Monocentris japonica | reverse complement strand
CTATGGTATGGTATGGTAGTAGTTATGACAGTAGTTGTAGTGGCAGTGGTGGTACTCGTACTAGTTGTAGTAGTTGTAGTAGTACTAGTAGTGGTAGTAGTGGTAGTAATTGTAGTATTGGTAGTAGTAGTGGTGGTAATTGTGTTAGTAGTAGTAGTAGTTGTAGTAGTAGTAGAAGTAATTGTGGTATTGGTAGTAGTAGTAGTTGTAGTTGTGGTAGTAGTGGTAGTAGTACTGGTGGTACTCATACTAGTGGTAGTAGTAGTAATAGTAATAGTAGTAGTAGTAGTTGTACTAGTACTAGTACTAGTACTTAATAGCCTATTTAATGGCATTTCAGCTGGACAGTGAATTGTTGTTTAGTGGCTGATGGATCTATTGATATGTTATAATAACAACAACAACAACAATAATAATAATACCTGAGAAGTTGAAATGCACCCATCTTCCTCAGAATGACCTGATCTGACCTGGGCAGCATGTCCAGAGGTGTGATCACACAGATCCTCTGAAAAAAAGTTCATATTTACATCACATGATACTTGGACTCAGACAGCGGTTATTTTGATGCAGAGATCGATGACAATAGTAGCCTGCTCAGTTTAGCGCTTGTAGCTGTGTGTTTTCATCCCTCTAGAATAAACACTTGCTCGGGTGTCTTTCTGGAACCACAAACAGAACCGCTGAGCTCTGTGTTTTCTGCTTGCAGTGGCACAAAGGGACATTGAATTGTTCCTGCCGATAGCCAATGGGCTCAAAGCAGAAGCAGCTCAGTGGCTACCAGCAGTCAGTGGATACCAGTTTCCAGCAGGACACCCATGGGTGCAGGGGGCAAAGAATTTTCTAATCCGTCACCATTGTGCCAATTGTCTATAAAAATTAATGTGCGAGTGTAGCTCTGGCTTCACATGAGGGCTACCAAATTCCAAATCAAAGTTCATGAAAGAGTATAAAAGAAATGCATGACTCTGAAGATTTCAGTCTCCAGGTAACAGATCCACCTCTACCTTTTTGAAACATTTTGCACTTTTGTTTCAGACCAGATCCAGGATCCCTGGTTTCAAGTAGATTTATTTAGCTCAGTGTATTCATTATTGCATCTTGTGTTTTGTTTTTGAGCATCTTTTATTCTTATTATTTACTCTTACTGATTATTGTCATTACTTGATTTTACTCATCACACTCTATCGTCATTCTTCTCATGTACACTCTAACATCTTTTACCATTGTGATCCACACATTGAATGTTTTCCAGGAGGGCCAGGGTAGAATCAGAGACCAAATAGATGGCACAGGGCTGAGCAAGAGGAAGGGAGTGAGGGTGACCGGGAAATACGTTGCTCCGACGGACTGGGACAGAGGAGGTCCGTCCATCGTCCACTCCTACACCAGCCCACCCCAACCCCCGGACACGCCCACCGTGATCTCCATCGGCCCTCTTCCTCCCAGGCCCTCCGTGACCCCAGAGCAAGGGGACTATCCCAAGGTGGAGGAAGGCCCTGTTAGGGAGGTTTGGACCAGGGCCTCCAGCATAGAGACGGGCGTCCCCAGACAGACCATGGAGGAGCTGAAGACAATACTGAGGGACAGTCCCCTGCTCAGCACCCGAGGGAAAGACGATGGGAAACCGGGGAGCCCTTATACATACCTGCACGGGGCTGGCTGCAGCAGTAGGCCCGAAGGACGCCGGGACGCCGGAAACCCACACAGGACGTTCAGCACCTTCAAACCCCACACTGATGCTTCCAGAAGGGGGCCCAGGTCCACAGAGAGCTCACCTATTCAGTTGCCTTCCAGTATGGATTCATCCAGCTCTTTCAGGTCTGATGTGGCCACAAATAGGCAGTCTGGAGCGAGGTCACCCACATATGAAAGCAGTGTCAGCTGGAGAGAGACTGGAACTTCTCATACAGGTTGGTGTAGCTTTGATTCAAGGTGTCTATCCCTGATATGATTTGAGAGTTTTGTTCCTAAATGAGATCTCCAAAGTGACAGCTACTCTTACAAAAAGATATATGGAACTTTTTCAAGGATAGTAGATAGCTTATGTCCTTGGATGACAAAATGATACGACTTTTACACACTGGGTGGCAGGGATGAAGCACTCGAGTCCCGTCTGAGTCGGTCTCAAGACCTGTTTGACATCTTGGACTTGTATTGTGCCTATTTTGAAAAGATTCTTTATTGATGTTTGGTTTATTTTTTCAACTTGTGTATGTAGTGGTCCTCAAACGTTATGTATTGATGAGTCAGTTCCTGTGGATGTTGAAGGGTGAAGTACAGAGCTAATGCAGGTGAATCCACATCTGTTCATTCTCAAGAAAATCTGTATGTACATGTACACGTTTATTTCCTATCCTGAATAGGAAACGATTTGCTCTGGTTTGGTCTCCCCCTTTGGCTTTGACTTTAAGTTGTTTTTGAAATTGACTTGGACTTGACTAAGGTGGTCTTGACTGCAGCTCTGCTGGATCATCTATGTTTTAGACAGACTGAATGATGAACTTCAGGGATTTTTGATTTTTTTCTAAAACGGATAAGTAGCATTTTGGAATCAAACTCTTGACCGATTTTATAAACATTTTCAACTCATTTTTCCCCAGATAGCGGAAAAGAGAACGTTGAGATCTGTGGAACTCAGAACTTCATCTCAACCATGGAGCACATCAAGCAGCAGATTGCCCGGGAGAACGTCACCTTTGTTCGCTTCGAGGCCACCGACCTCCACGGGGTTTCCAGGTCCAAGACAGTGCCTGTCCGCTTCTTCCAGGTAATCAGCTCTCATACAACTTACTATCTATCAGTCTTAGCCTTCATCAGCCTTGATCAGTAAAAATGTTCTAGAAAAGATTATTTTACACTGACGCTTTTATTCAGAGCGACTTAACAGTGAGAGCTTCAGTAGAACAAGTCCTAAAAATAGATGCAACAAATATTTCTGTATCCCAAAAATGGTTGTGTATGATATAGAAGAGCAAAATATAGAAATAAGAGCCAGGAAAAAAGTTGAAAAGTGATATATTTCTTAAGCAAAACAGGTAATTTTGAGTGCAAGTATAAGAAGGAAATAGGGGAGAGGGGCATATGATGTGATGTGAATTGATGTAAAACCTGCATCCGCAGGAGAAAGCAGTTTATGGAGTATCAATGCCAAGAAGCTACTTGGAGTTGACCCTGAGCCCTACGTGCAACGAGGTGGACCACGCCAATACTGCCAACTTCAGCAGCGATATTCTTCTGATCCCTGACCTTTCCACCTTCAAGGTCCTACCCTGGGCCGAACAGACAGCTCGGGTCATCTGCGACCCTTGCACTGTGACTGGGAACCCCCTTCGCACTTCGCCCCGCCTTATCGCCAAGCAGCTCCTGGGCCAGCTCCAAAGCCTGGGATTCTCCCTGCATTCCTCCTTTACCTACGAATGCTGTGTCCTGGGAGCACCGGAGCGAATCGGACCAAAGACCCTCATGTTCCCCGCTACCACTCTGCTAAGCAACCACGACCTGCCCTTCTTCCAGCAGCTGGTGGACAGCATGTACAGCATGGGCGCGGATGTGGACAGCCTTGCCTCGGCCAGTGGCCCCGGCCAAATGGAAATCAACCTGAGGCCAGAGTTTGGGATTGCGGCCGCTGACAGCGCCTTCACCTTCCGCACTGGCATCAAAGAGATGGCTCGCAAACACAGCTACATCGCCAGCTTCTTCACCGACGACGGCCTGTACAATGCTGGCGTGCTCTCTCACAGTCTGTGGGACGCCAATGGTCGGCGTAGCCTCTTCCACAGTGGGGAGAAGGGAGGTGAGCTTTCTGAGATCGGCAGGAAATGGCTGGCCGGGCTCCTCACTCACTCTGCTTCCCTGAGCTGCCTGATGTCGCCTGGCCTGGGCTGTCGGAGCTACATCGCCAAGACGGTCAAAGACCCCAAGCGGATGCTGTACGCCACCTGTGGCTGCAATGACAACAGCAGCTCTTTCAACATCAAAAGCCACGGTGGGAGGGAGACACACATCGACAACAAGCTGGGCTCAGCCATGGCGAACCCTTATGTCGTGCTGGCCGCCACTGTGGCAGCAGGACTGGATGGCATCAGACGCAACCTCACTGTTGATATCGGTTTAAACAAAGCCTCCTGTCAACAGAAACAGTTTGCCATTCCTGTGAAGCTTGATGATGCTCTGGAGGCTTTAGCCGAGGACCACGTCATCCGCAGTACCCTCGGAGAGCCCTTTGTGCAGTACTTCATTGCAATGAAGAAGTTTGAGATTGAGACCCAAGAACTGGATGATGAAAGAAACAAGTGCCTGGAATATTTCATCTAGAAATACTCCATGTTCGCCCAGTGCATGCTGGGATAGATCACACCCCCGTGACCTTGAATAGGAAAGCTGGTATGGAAAATGAGTGAATGAATGAATGCTCCATGTTTTTGATGGGTGAAAAAGTTCCTCCTGCCGCACAAATGAAGAATGACACACATTTGCTTGAATGGAAAAGTAGAAATTATTAAATAGAAATTATTTCATATATGTTTGGGATATCAATTGTAGCTATTTAGTCAGAGTCATTTCAAAATAAACAAATTATGACACCCTCAATGAAGCAGTGATGTGAGACATTTGTCGTCTGGATTCTGACTTGATTCATTTCAAGAAAAATACAGTGTTGCTCTGAAATGTGTACATAATGCAGTATATACGTAAATACCACACTAAACCAGCTCATGAAAAACAGAGAAGAGGGCAGCTTCGTTCTGGATGCTGTGTGATTATGCCTTCGCAAATAACTAAAAAACTGGACAAGGCAAGGCCTACATGGTATTATTATCGAGAATTATGAAAAATGTTCATACAGCAGAAAACACTCAAATGAATTGCGTCCTTAAATACTGTAGTTTACATTAGATATCTGATCAGAACAGTGAATTGGTGAATGCATGGATATTTATATTATTATTTACATAGTTCAGAAAGAAAACTGAGATATTTTCCACATCATTGCATAGTTTTTGCTGTAACACTTCCTTGAAAAAAACACACTTTGTTTTCATTTGTTGAATTCATCAGTGTAATAAAGGGCCAAATGTAACACATCCAACCGAAAGAGAATAACAGACTACTTAGCCAATGGGAATAGACGATGCACTCAGTATCCACTTTATTAGGCACAGCTCCCCATTTACACAAACAGCTCACTTCTTCAGGCAGTGAGTTACATATGAATGAAGCAGTGTAGGTAAGTATAAGTCTAAAGCATGCAGACAGGGTGGAAAGGTTCAGTTCCTGTCTGACTCAACGTTACAATGGGCAAGACGCTGATTTAGACGGCTCTCAACGTAGCATGATGGACGGTGACAGACGCAGCGATTCTCAGAAACAGCCGATCTCCAGGGATTTCCAACACTACAGTATCTAGAGTTAACCGAGAATTGTGCGACAAACAAAGCACATCCTGTCAGCTGCAGTCCTCAGGGCAAAAACGCCGACCATGCAAATAAAGGCTCAGTGCAACATGTGAAGAAAGGCATCTCAAAACACAGAAGTTGTTGAACTTTGGAGCAGCAACGGAAGAGCATGCCAGGTTTTGTCAAGAAGATGACACCGCGTGATCACCAAAATTGAATGAATCTCATTTTTTGTCGTGACATGCTTATGACAGGGTCAGAATGTGATGTAAACAGCATGAATCCATGGATCCATCCTGCCTGGTGTAAACAGTACAGGCTGGTGGTGGAGGGGTATTGGTGTGGTGAACGTTTTAGTACCAAGTGAGCAACATTCGAACGTCACAGTATAACTAAACCTTGTTGCTGACTAGAGACCAGTGGGTTCAGACAGTCCCCAGATCTCAACCCAATAGAGACCTTCGGGATGAAACTGATTGGGATGTTTGTAGCAAAAAAAAAAATCTCCAATAACTGTGATGTTCTAGAGTCAGCAAGGACCAAGATTCTTGTGGAACATTTGCAGCACCCTCTTGAATCCATGCCTCAAAGAATTTAAGCTGTTGTAGGCATAAAGTGGTCCTACCTGATCCTGGCTAGGTGTACCTAACAAAGTGAATACTGGGTGTATATTTTCTACACGTTGGCAGAAGTAATTGTAACATTCCCTCAACATACTTGACAGGAAACATGTCTCAGACTGTTTAAAAAAGAATTTCTGCCTTTGTCTGAGAAATACATGTTGCAGTCCTAATTGGTTTTTCTGGAGGGATATTTGCTAAGAAAACACTGAAATTGGCTCAAGGCTTCCTCCCTCCTGGCTTGGCAGACAGTTGACACCTCATCATCCAGTCATCAGCCACAGCGGTTTTGACAGGAAACCAACCATTATTGTTCTATTTATCTCAATGATAAAATAGAGAAAGTGTCTGGTGAATTTTCCTGCCAAAGTGACTAACCAACCACAACAAAATGTACCAGGCTGGTGGCTAACATTTATTTCCCACCCTGATAAAGAGTGTTTTCATATTTCTCCTGTATTCTGTCAGTCCCATCTGTCAGTACCTCACTATTCCAGCTGATGGTTTGGTTCAAGACTATGGTCACTTAGGTCCAGGCTAGGGCCAGGTTTACATTATGGGCATGTGCTTCAATGATTAATATCTTCCATGAGGAGTGCTGAACCATCAAACCACCAAATCCATTAAGAGAACGAAGGGAAATTATAGCACCTAAATGACAAATTAGACAAAGCAAGGGAAATTAAAACACTCAAAAATAACAAACATGAACAATATGAAGACTGATGTATATTTTCCCTACCATGACAACAAACTTTACAATTAAACTTTCTTGAAAAAATATGATTTCCTGTCTACAAGAGGTACTATCAGGAGCTACCCTTGATTCCCCTGTATTATCTCACCCACCCCATTTTCCAATTCAAGTAAATACATCCACTCGTTTAGTAGCACAAGGGATAAATATATCATATGCTGTGTATTGGCTTCAACAATAAATATCTTCCCTGAGAAGAGCTTGCCAAAATGTCAGAACCTGTAACTTGATTACTTTGATTCACTTCTTGCCAATTAGATTTCCTACTCGTTGCATGAATCGCCCAAGTCTGTTGTCAGTAGCAGTTTGTGTCTGATATGTTGAATATCTACGTGTGGCGCCAGCAGAGGGATGTCTCGCACTGTTCATGAAAGAGTTTCTGTCTTTGTCTGAGAAATACATGCTTGTAGTCATATTTGGTTTACCTGAAGGAATATGTTCAGTGGTAAGAAAATGCTCAAATCGGCTGTAAGCTTTCTCCCTCCGGACTTGGCAAATAGTTGATGCCTCTCCATCCAGAGTGATCCTTGAGCCCCGATCCTGCTCTGCTGCAATCTTTCTTTTGCTTGAACGCTGAGGAGATAATCTATCTATTGGGAATGGAGATTCATGTTTCTCTGTGTCTAGTAGATCACTGATTGCACTGTACGACCTAGAAACACTTTCTGATTGACCTTTTAATGTTGTTTGCTCGACAGCAGAAGGTTTTCCAACAGGAGATGCTCCTGGAATGTCTGCCTTGATCAGTTGGGGAGTCTTTGATCTAACCGAGTTCTTTCTTTGGACAGATTTCTCCTCTTTTTTTGATGCTTTACGTTCGTCTGAAGTAAGCATGGAATATACCTTTGATCTCATAGAACTCTTCCTCTGGAGAGTTGGCTCCTCTTGCTGTTGTACGTTTTCCACAAAAGTCTTAGTTTCAACTATATGCTGAGATCCCACAGATATCGTTGAATTCACCTTTGGAACAGTTTCTGCCTCATTGGATGTTGCTTTCTTTCCATTTTTGGGGGTAGCCGACCCCAAACTGTTGGCCACCTTACTTATTGAATCATGGCTTCCTCTAGCTTGATCCTGATGCTGTCTTCCTGCAGGCATGTTTGATGTCCCAGAACTCACCTTTGGGATGGCTTTCCCGTTTTTGGACATTGTTTTGTTTGGGTCTTTGAGGGCAGTAGGGCCCAAACTGTTGGCTAGCTTGTTCAGACCCTCTTTCTCTTCAGGGATTTCAATCAAAGACTCCATTGCTCTTGATTGCTGTACATTGAAACCGCTGGGCCGCGAATTAAGCAATGGGTCCTTCAGTTTCATATCTAGATCAGCTGCTGAGGTTGTCCTGGAAAGAGGTTCATGCCAGTCGTATGTTAGTGTAGTTTTTCTGTCTGAAGCGGTTTTGATATCGTAGTGAGAGACAGAGCGGTGTCCATCAGTGAGAGTTGTTGGTCTCAACAGTTGCTCTCTTTCAACATCTTCTTCCTCTGGATCTTCTCCTGGTTTGAGACATTCTCCATGGGTAGCAGGTTCCAGGCTGGAGCCATATTGTGGATTTTGTTCAA
The DNA here is from genome assembly GCA_900323365.1 of Monocentris japonica. Taxonomy (NCBI): domain Eukaryota; kingdom Metazoa; phylum Chordata; class Actinopteri; order Trachichthyiformes; family Monocentridae; genus Monocentris; species Monocentris japonica. Next base: position 6,235 of record OOFE01045655.1, on the reverse strand, counting down.
ATTCAGCCACACTTCTGTCCAGAGCTTTTAATGAAGACCTCATTTTAGTGTTTTCTACAGTTGAATACATGGACCTCAAGGATTCTTGGCTCTGTCTTGGTTCGGTGTAATCCTGCAGGCTGAGTCTTTTTTGCCTGATATCCTCCAACCTGGACTTAAAGTCCCTCAACCTACTGGGGATCCTTTGTGATTGATTGTCATTTAAGCCAGTTTGACTACTATGTGGGGAAATTATGTCATAGGGCATGTCTAAGGGCATATCGCTGTTATCAAAGTATGAGTCAATTTTCCACTTATGGAGGGAGGTCTCAGAGTTGAATGGAATCAGATGCTGGTCAGCACCGTAACGGGACCTGTGCTTATGGTGCAGCTGAGTCACCCTGCCTGTTAGCAGCAAATCCTCACCACCCCACAGGTTAGACCCAGTCCTCTCAGGACCAACGGGACCCCCAGCATCCCTGGTCACCATCCTCTGCCGAGTCATGGAGTTCATCTTCTGCAGTTCTTCAGCATAACTGTGTCCCCTCACCAGATTATCCACATCGGGATGATAACATTGATGCAGCCTCTCCTGCATGCTCAGGCCCCTGGTTAGCATCGTACCATTGTTAGATTTATCATCCTGGACTCTCCTCAAGCCATGCATCACTCTGGATCTCCAATGAATTTGATGGAGGGACAACTGGCTGGAGTTAGGGCTATGCAGAGCCGCAGCATCCCTCAGATGTTGATCAGACGCTCTCTCTCTGGACAGAACAGCGGGAGCAGAAGAGCGAGCAAAGAGTCGTCGAAACTCCTCGTCGTAAGAGCAAACCAACTGTCCCGTGATCACCAGAACCATGCTCAGATTGATCTTCTCAAACGACCACATGAAGCTGAAAAGAAAATGGAGTAAGCTATGAGCGATTATCACAGTCACCACAGAACAAGCAAGGATGTAATGGAAGCTAAACTTGCCAAAACTCACCTTTTTAATTGTGAAATAGATTTTACCTCCATTTTTGAACTGATGTAAATCTTTATGATATAAATTTGTGGTGGACTTTATAGAAAGTATACTAAGACAAATTTAAAGGCAGTCAATGTAAGATTTTCACTTTACTCTAGCCTACAATCTTCCCATTTGGCCAAAAGATATGGTAGAAAGATGAACTTCTAATCTATTCTTTATTCCATTTGATTTGTTGTTGTCCCCTGTATTCAGCTCAATGCATTTTTTATGGGTCGTAAAAAAGCTCCTCCTCTATAGCTGGGGCCCCTGCCACCCCTTATAGCCATCCAGGTTCAACCAGGTCTGCCTCCCCCAACAACGGGTGCGTAGTGCAAACTGTGGCAGAGGAGCAGCCAGTTGTAAGACTGAAAAACTCTGGTATGCCTCCCAAATTGCCTTTAATAGAACAAGGTCAAAAACAAGAATAAACATTGGTATTGGTATTGACAGAAGGAGGAACCTGAGACAGACCAAAGAAATTAAAATTGATTTTCAGCTAGACAGCAAAGTGCAAATTATGTTACCGAATGTTTGTTATCTGGACTTTTGCTATCAGAGAAACTAGTCCAGCCCTGCTAACTACAGCTAATAGCTCATTCCCATAACCAGAAGAAGTCATGCCTCATAAATATACTCGTCCTCACTGACTTGTGCTGTCAGAAGTTATCACAATCAGTGTTGAACTGATTTGATTTGAACTGATCAGTTTTGACTGGACTTGATACCGAAAATATAAAAGTGAGCATTGCCTACAGTCACCAGAAATCAAACAGGGATTTAGTGGAAGGTAAACATTCCTTAAGCTGTTTTATGATATAAATTCATGGTGTACTTTTGTAATAACTGATGTCACACTGATTTAGGTGACTTAAAATTAGTCTTTTCATGAAAATTATTTTTTTTAAAAACATTCTGAAAATATACATAAGCAACGTGCGTAGCAGGGATACAGTTGGGGGTAAATCCACCTAAACTCCAATCTTTTTCAAAACAAAATAATGAAATAGTTTACCCAGTCTTATGAAGGTGATATAAATTAATATATTAATACATACTGTAGGGAAATGCATTCATTTATTTTATTTTATGCAACTTGCAACTTAAGTTTTATGTAACTACACATGTACATATTGTTTGTTTCATGGTGAGTTCATAGCTTACCTGCCTACCTGCTCTGTTTACCATTACACCACTAAGTTAGACTGGTGTATTGAATTAAACCTGAGCTGAGAGGGTAAGAGTGGGCTTGGCTTACCTGTACGTTCCATACAAAACTGTTTTGCAGTCCACCAGAAGAAATTTTTGCTCCAAACCGCCGTGGAATTTCGCTCCGGACCGACACTGATACTGCTGTCCTTTAACCGTCCGAACTCGGATGTTCTGATGGAGGAACAAACAGGAAGAAAGTTAGAAGTACCCAAGCTTCCGAGGGTGAAAGTAACAAATTACATTTACTCCTGTTACTGTAATTGAGTAGTTTTTTGTGTATTTTTTGAGTGAGTAATTTTACTTTTATTCAAGTACATTTTAAGTATTGTACTAAATATTCACAGGCATTACAGCAGAGTTTCCCCAATATGTATTCTACCATGGCAGCCCGCCACCCACCAGACGCACCATGCTAAAAATATTATTATTTTTACTCTAAATGGTCTCTTCAAGTAAAGAGGCAGGTGTTATATTTATTTTTCACAGTAAAGTCAACTTGATCTTAAATGTTTCTTAAATGATATTTCCTAACAGTCATTTTCTGACTTAATGAAACTGGTTTTGAGGTGATATCTCTTTTTTTAAATGAAAATCTTTCTCCTGGGGAAGGAAGTCCCAGACTCCCCTACATGACAGGACTGTGCTCTTCCTACCACCACAGTTGGAAAAAAAAACATATACAGAGTACAAATTGTGTCGGGTGGCGATTAGCATTGCGTGATCGTGATCTGCACTAAACCTGTTCAGGTACATGGAGGGAAGGCCATTAACTTTGGTAATTCAAGGTGTAACACCCACAGCCTGGTCAACCTTTTTTGGATGTGCATTCACTGACATTTATCCATGATAGTAGCAGCTAACATTAGCCCAAAAGCTATTCATCCATCTACAGCAGTGGTTCCCAACCCAGTCCTCAAGTGACCTGCAGGTTTCAGCTCCAGCTCTACTCAGCCACACCTGAATGAGTAAAATCACTAACACACTAACACAAGAAGCTCCTTTATTGCAGTTAGAAGAATAAGTGTAATTACTTCCACCCAACAGGGAAAACAATAATCCATGTGAAGACATTTGTGTAGCACAACCTGCTGACACATCTCTAAATAGTTTTGTTGATTTCAGCTTTACTTTGGTAATACACTTGAGTTTTTGAATTTCCTGTCCTTTAAACACTGGATGAGAAACATCATACGTCATTATATCTGTTTGTCAAGTAACTTTTACAGAACTACTTTTTACTTTTTAGTAGATTTTTACTCCATTCATTTTACTTCTATTTACAAAAACAGTAGTGTATGTTGGTACCTTTTCCACCCCTGCTAGCTTTTACACACACACACACACACACACACACACACACATTCCCTTTGTGATCGTAGACAAGATCAAACCTGTGCATCATTTTTCAAGGAAATCATAATGGCTAGTGGCTAAACTTTGTGCAGAAAGAACAAAGCCATCGTTGCATTCACTGACTTGGATTCTCAAAGGTTATCTAGTTGCTGTTTAACAGGAAAATCCAGCCATGCTAACAACACATTGTTTCCTGTGTCTGGAGTTATCCTCCATAGTAATGCCAGGGTGCTGGAGCAGGGAAGCGCTGGTAAACAGCAACAGCAGTTTGCACAAGGGTGTGGACCAAATGTCAGATTTAATCCACTAATGTTCCTGCCAATAGAGAAAAAAGACATTGTGCCACAGGCAGAATGTGTGCACTAATGGAAAATAACTACACAATGTAAAAATATAGGCTAAATCTACAAAGCTAAAGGAGGAGTAAACTGTTTGATGTTTTGTAAGGTCGGAAAATATTTGTATCACATCTGATCATTTAACTGTGAATGACGCTAACTAGTGAAAGTGTTGTGTCTGATGCTGCTGCTGCTCTGACCTTGGAAAGTAAATTTCTCTCAGGGCAATGAATGTTACTGCACCTTGAACCTTGTTGATCAGATTTAAAGTACGATTTTTACTTTCTGTAGCACAAAATGACTGTAATATTTGCTGTTGATCAACACCAATGACTCAACGTGGCTTACAAAATTCACTTCAGGACAATCCCAGTCCTCTGTCGTCGTGCAACAAGTGACCGGCGACGCAACACATTTAATCTCTGAAGGAGCAAATGCAGTTTTATTATTAGTGTTTTGCACGGTGATGTGTTACCTCTTCTGTTGGATCTCTGCTCTTACTAGCTAGTTTTCTCCTCTATATTGTTCAAATGTGACTCAAAAACTCCTAACCCTAACCCTTGCCAGAGACTAATAGGAGGAGACAAGTTCTATCAATGTTGTTTTTAACCTTTACCTTTACCGTTCATATTGTATTTCACAGTGTTGCATCTCTTACCTTGAGCTCTTGGCTCTTTACTCCTACCCTCTGCGACATGGTCAGGAAGCTGTTGAATTGGGAATCATCTAGAAGTATGTAGACCACCACTCCCCTGAGCGCTGCGCTGATGATCTCCCTGAATATGTCGACATCAGTGAAGACATCCATAGCGATGGCAATAACCTAGAAAGAAATTGGAAAAAATATGGAGACGGGAACCATTTCTAGTACAGAAAGAACAATCACAGTCACAAGGATGGTAAGATGGCAAAGCGGGCTGAGACTGGGGAGGTGAACCCCGCCTTAATTGGAGTTAAACCCACCTTTTTATTTGCTGACATAAATCTGAGATAAATTTATCACATACATCACAAGTTATGTCAAACGGATAGATGCTAGATGGGGATTGGTTCTTCAAGGAATGTCTGAAAGTGGCATTTTGCCTCCAGCTGATCACTGACTGGAGGTCAGGGTTTACTTATTTACCACTCCATCACTGTGTACAGAACATGCACACATTGGGCAATGCACTTCCAGTGGCTGAGGCCGTCCTGTATGTGTTTTCATCAATCATTTTTCAAGAGAAGGTGTCACAAATGGTATTTATCTCTGGAATGAAACACTGTTTGCTGACAGCCTTAACACACACATACCCTTTCAGCCTATGAATTTTTAGCTGCAGCTCAAAGGAACAGCTTTGGGTTTGGTAGTTGTCACAACATGTGGAGCTGACAGTCAAACAGTCAAGCTGAGACAAGCTGGGTAGTTGATGTAATGTGGCAGGGAAACGTGGCCTTGATGCGAACTACATTACAGTCATGTAGCAGACGCTTTTATCCAAAGCGAGTTATCCAAGTTAGAGTTTTTACACTACATGGGGATTGAACCCACGACCCTGAGACTGAGAGTCTCATGCTCTACCAACTGAGCTGTCCAGGCCATGAATGCTGTTTCAATGAGGCTGGGAGAATGTGTCTATATGTATTGATACGTATCGTTACTGTCTATATGTATTGATACTCCGATCAGCCACAACATTAAAACCACTGACAGGTGAAGTGAAAAACATCGATCATCTCGTTACCATGGCACCTGTCAAGGGGTGGATATATTGGGAAGCAAGTGAACAGTCAGTTCTTCAAGTTGATGTGTTGGAAACAGGAAAAATGGGCAAGTGTAAGGATCTGAGAGACTTTGACAAGGGCCAAACTGTGATGGCTAGACGACTGGGTCAGAGCATCTCCAAAACGACAGGTCTTGTGGGGTGTTCCTGGTATGCAGTGGTTAGTACCTACCAAAAGTGGTCCAAGGAAGGACAACCGGTGAACCGGTGACAGGGTCATGGGCGCCCAAGGCTCATTGATGCGCGTGGGGAGCGAAGGCTAGCCCGTCTGGTCCGATCCCACAGAAGAGCTACTGTAGCACAAATTGCTGAAAAAGTTACTGCTGGCTATGATAGAAAGGTGTCAGAACACACAGTGCATCGTGGCTTGCTGCGTATAGGGCTGCGTAGCCACAGACCGGTCAGAGTGCCAATGCTGACCTGTCCACCGCCGAAAGCGTCTACAATGGGCATGTGAGCGTCAGAACTGGACCATGGAGCAATGGAAGAAGGTGGCCTGGTCTGATGAATCACGTTTTCTTTTACATCATGTGGATGGCCGGGAGCGTGTGCGACATTTACCTGGGGAAGAGATGGCACCA
>OOFE01045654.1:0-14785 GCA_900323365.1 Monocentris japonica | reverse complement strand
CCAGTTTAATTTTTAAAAGTGTTTTTGTACACTTTCAACCTTCTGAACATGCCCCAGTGCCACCCTCCTGGCCCCCCCCCCTATGTTTGAGCTCCTAATTCACCCGATGTTTTCACCAGCTTTGGTGAATGGAATTGGGCCCAATGGTCAAACTCAGGTGGGAGTCTATGGCTGGCTGTGATCATAATCCCATTGCTAGTTGCTGATTTATTTCACACTGACGCATTGATGCTTTTTTTCCCCTGTAGTTTATTTCATGTTCTGTCGTCCCTGGACTGTTGTGTGTGCGCGCGTGTGTGTGTGTGCGCGCGTGTGTGTGTGTGTGTTATGTGTAAAGCTTCTCTGGGCACAGATCAAGCCCAAAGTATACAATAGAAGATTTATAATGTATAGGATACTTACTGTGCGTCCAGGAAATGGGTTGTTCTTTTAAAACTTCTTAGTTTCCAAAGTACTTTTTTGGGAAAGACCTTACTACGGCCTTATCAGTTGAAGGCGTTGTGGTTTTCAATGCCACTGCTTCGTTTTGTTTTGTAATTGCTCAGCAGGAAGGAATGTTCATCGATTGTCATCTGCTGCATGCAGCCCACACGTAACGCAGGTCAACTCCACGCACTGAGCCACACACGTGGGGAAAATTCACATTACTTTCAATTTTGATGTGCTCATGCACGGGGGAGAAGTTTAATTTTGCTCAGGATGCTTGCATATTTTTTTAGTTTGCCCGTCTCACAACTGTCTAACGGTGTTTCACGTATAAGGAGATGACCAAATTAACGTGAACTGAAAATGCAGCAGATGCCAATTTTGAATGAAGTGACCAGAACATTATTTTTCTTTTCAGTCGACCACGCAGTCACATCGTTGAGTTCAGAAAAAAAAAAAAAAGCAGTCATTACTGAAAATGGAGGAGTTATGTTAGCAACCAAATGCAAAAGACAACTGTGCCTTTTTTAACCCGACTTTTCATTTCAACCAAAACTCTGCATGTCGTGAAGTGCATTTTTCTCATTTTCTGTTAATTCATTAATGTTTGACTTCTTCTCTTGTTATGTTTGCCTTGTTAACTTCTAGGTTACAGGTTGCGACACTGCTATGAAGCTGCACAGCCCCTATAAACTGTATAGCCTCTGTAGGAGTCTGTATGTCATGAATCTTTACACTGGCATCATTTTCTATTGATTCAGTATTGTTTGGATTCAGGTAGTTTTTACTGAAGTGACCTACTCTGATCCAGTTGGACTTGCAGAAGTACATTCACAATGTTCATGTGACAAGTCAGAGATGGGCAGTTGATTGCCAGACGCACTTCCCCTTCTTTGCAGCTTTTTTAACTTCCGTCTTTTAGGCTTTTATTGTTGAGGCCGAGGTCAGGGAAGTAATACCGAACATATTTCATTTACGGGGTGGCATCCAGTGTGCTTCAAAGTATCACAAGTACATCATCATATGACTTTCATGTCGGGCATTGATTACGAGAGACCATGTACCATGTTACGATGATGAATCCTCACAGATTTTTGTACTTTTTTTTTTGTGAGGGATGCATGCCTTTATTACAATGACCACGATTTGTCTTGTGTAGTGAAATACCGCAGTGTAGGCTTGCCTCTTGCCTTCGTTATTCTGAAGTCTCTCTCGATAAATGTCTAGTGCCTACACGCTCTTGATTTCCGTCTGTCGGCCGGTGTTGGTTCTTCAAGTTGACTTCATGACTTCAGTGTGCGCGTGGATCCATGATCGTTATGAAAGATCCACGCTCTTGCTTCTGTCTGTGCTCTTCATTCAACAGCTGTTGTATAAGGATGTTATTGTTTGATGATCTGTGTTCATTTATTATTTTGTGAAAAAAGAAATACCACTTAATTTGCAAAGTTAAATAAAAACATACATTTTCCAACTCCTGCTTTTATAGTGATTTGTGGTTTATTACGGAGTGATCCACAGTAGTTAAGAGTGACTGACAGCAGTACACAACAGTCACAAAAATGACTTTCACAGTAAGTATGGAATGCTGTTGGGCTACTTGTCACCAGGGAGGGACAGACGCGTCGAAACAGTCTTCCTGCTGGAGAGTATCATTACTTTATTACAGGGAATCATTGCAGCTATGATGTCTGCTGTCTTGTCCAGTCTTGTGTGCATGTTGTGTGTGACCCTACTCCCGGCCGTATCTGGTGAGTTTTATTTTGGGAATTCATCCAAGAGAGATTTATGCTCTTTTTATCGGTCGTGTTACATTGTCTGATAGCTGACAGTGCTAAAGTGAAACAAAGATTAAATGACAAAAGAATGGGAAATATTGTGCTGTGCTTTTCACTCTAGGTTTATAATCAGTTAATCAATTGGGGTCACAGCTTCATAACTACTACTTTCATTTTTACATCTCAATGTGACCATGAATGCTACTTTGAGGTGTGTGTGTGGGTGTGTGTGGGTGTGTGTGTGTCTACTTTCGTTTGTGTAACTGTGTGTGAGTTAGAGGCAAAGAGAGAGAAAGACAAAAAATACCCATGAGGCTAAGTTATCCTTACCCTCTTACCCCTTCACCATGGTTGTGTGTCTTATATATTACAGCTGAACACTGCACAGGCTTCTGGGACACCAGTGGTAACTACTACGATATCCAGCAATGTGGAAACTACTACTGCTGTGGAAACTGCAACAAAAAATACTGCTGCCCTGATGCAAAATTTCATCTGTCTCAAGACAAACAAGGACTCTGTCCTCAAAGGTGTTGTCCTGTTTTGTGTCTGTGTTTCAGACTCCCTCATACAAGGATCTGATACTAGTATCAAATATGACAAGGGATCAAACTCATTCAGTCCCAGCATGCGCATGGTGTCCTGGGCAAGGGCAGTGGTTCACCCAACCATTGCATCCTAAACCATCCTCACCAGGAAGTTAAAAAGAAATATCAGCATTATATATGACATTTAGTCATTTAATTTATTATCCACTTTATGATATGATTTGTTTTGTCTTCACTCAGAGATAGCTATGTAAAAGGAAATCATGCTGGCCTCCTTCTGGCTAGTATCATAGGCACTCTCTTGCCCCTCATCTTCTGTGTGGGGCTCATAATCTGCTGTGTGTCTCCTTGCTGCTTCCTCTACAAGAAGTGTTGCCGACGTCAAAGGCGTCAAAGTAAGTCGTAGTTTTGTTTGGTTTACACAACAAACAATGTGCAGTGACTGCCGAGTAACGAGTAACCTGATTGACAAACTCTGATTTTTTACCCAGCTGTGATACACACCACAATAGTCAACGCGCCCCAGCAGCCAACTGCCCCCCCGGGACATCCACAGGGGGTCCAGTACCCAGGCTACCAGCCTGTACCATTCCAGCCCGGCTATGCAGCCCAGCCCATGCCCTCAGCACCACCTCCATCAGCTGGTGAGTTTTTTTCACAAGTTTCAAATTTCACAATTCTCGTAAGCTATGGCTCTTTCAGACTGGGCTAGCACTAAATTGATCTGATTTGTATTAAGGAAATCCGGAAGGGAGAGGACATCTTCCCTGTGTTGCGTATTACTTTAATCTGTGTCTCTCTGCATGCCAGTAGCTGAAAACAGATACTCGATTCTACTGACTGTCGGAATTGGGAAAAGCAGCATGCTATTTTTCTGTAATAACAAATCTTTTATTTCTGTCTTATTGTCTTGTCTTCCAGCCTACTTTCCAGGGCCTTACAGCCAGGTTGCCTTCTCTCAAGGGCAGCCAGTGTACTCTCCTCAACCCCCCGAGCAGCTCAACGCACCGCCACCGTACTCAGACGACCTTGCACACCCACCCTACAATCCCTCTTATTCTGATGGGCCACACACATAAACCGCATAGCTTACTAGACCAAAACAACACTTTTATTTTTATTTTTACTCTGACTGGGCCATCATTCACACAGAAATATGTTGTCTCTGTGAATTACAGATGTGTTCATACCATGGAAAAATAGCAGGGAAGGTTGATGAAAAAAATGCACTGATAGAGTTAGAAACCAAAAGCAGTAGATTCGTTTTAATGCAAACTGAACCCTTTTTTTTAGGAAAATTTTTATAAATGATTTTTACTAACTCTATGTGTGATTTTAAAATTCATTGCTACATTTTTACAGTATCTGATAATAAAAGCTGATGACGTTTTATGAAGTTTAAGGGGAAGCCAGATGAAATGTAAAAAGTCATATACATGACATGACGAAGGCAATGGTAAACTATGAATCATGTCTAACACAGTCTTGAAATGCAACTGCAATAGAGCAAATAAACACAAAATCATTGTCTCTCTTACAGTATTAGTAGCTTTTGTTATTGCTGATGGTAAGTGGTGTGCTTGAGTGATTACCTCTCCATCAATCATAGCCTCATAATTGGACGGCTGTGTCATGGACTTCTTTTTCATATCTTGGTCCTCTCAGACAGTTTCTCTTACATTAAGTGTCTTTATTAGAAAAGGCATGATCATGGGAAGAGCTACACGCACAGCAAGTGTCATGCAAGTCTTCAACAACATGTTAAGTCCTTTATAGGGAGAGTGTTGTTAACATAAATGAAGAGGTGTAACTTCTCAGGTTCCAGCTCGGTAACCCTTAATGACCTTATTGACTGTAATTCTCACACTTCTGGGGGACTGTGACAGTTTTACACAGACCAGCCAGTTTGAGGATACCCAGCTACCTGATAGGGATCAGGAAGAACTAGAAGAAACTAATGAATGAAGAGCACAGTGATAAAGGAAGCATTATGCTCAGGCAGTATTTCTTAACAAGGCTATTCAGCATCCCAACACATGGATAAACAGTATTACAAAGAAAACATAGGTACATAGTATTTTCTCCCACAGTCCTTTTAAATAACCTTTTCTTAGCCTGTTTCCTGGTTTTATGAGCCTTTATTTTACTTACACACGACAGCATTTAGCCTGCTTCTTAATGCCATTACTCATCACAGGGGCGGCAGGTTGGCCTAGCGGTTAGAGAGCCCGACCCATCACCGGAGGGTCGCTGGCTCGATCCCCGGCACCACCAGGAGGGTGTATTCCAGCTGTGAGCTGGTGAGTGAAAAATGACTGGTGCCACAGCTACAGTGCCCACCAACACTGTCAAAGTGCCCTTGAGCAAGGCACCTAACCCCCAACTGCTCCAGGTGAGCTGTCCAATAGCTTGACACCTGCACTGTCCTCTGACCAGAAAAGTGCATGTGTGTGGGGTGATGTGTGTGTATCTAGTCAGAGGTATGCAAAGGAAGAAATTCAATGCATGCATACGTGTGTTAGTGCCAAATAAAGTTGATTCATCAACCAGTTCTTCTTCTTCAGATTCATCACAGCATTTCACTCCCCCCTTTTTCTGTTAAAATGAACTTTGACATAACGTCCACTAGAGGTCGCCTTGGTATGACTTTTATTCTGTATGAAACAGGAAATGTAGGGTATTAGGTGTATAGTACATTATATTAACACAGTCGAGTCATGGTATATGCATGTATGGTATAGTAGACTTAAGTTACATAAGTAACATAAATATAGTATGGTCATATAGTTTTATAGTTATATTATGATTATATAGTTATAGCATTGTAGCTTTTTAAAACTAAATGTCTCTCCTTGTGATGGCGGTAGTGGTTTGTGTGTGTGTGTATCTGAGTGAGATATAGTTTAGTCTTGTTTCACTTTCATTAAGTAGTGTAGCAGTAGTTGAGGAAGTGGATAGTATACATACATTACAAGTCAATGGTAATGCGGCTGATTGGTGGGTGTACACTGTTGTGCCTGGCTGTATACCTGTGCACACTCTCAACAACACGATTGGCTTTAATTGACAAGACTTTCATTTTTCAAAAGTGACAGCGGAAGCAGTAAGGCAGAGTGCAGCTGTGTAAATTCAGAGATATCAGCTAGGCTACCACATAGCATGACAATGCACTACGCAGGACTGTTGACATTAATTCCAACAACAGCCTCTTCCTGTGTAGGCTACACAGCATGTCCAGTGATAGTGTAGTGCAAAGCTTCTCAAACCTTTTCAGCCTAAGTAAGTAAATGTAGTCTCTCCATGGGACCCCAGGCTCATTAAAACATACTCTTCCTCTTGTCATATGAGGTCCCACCAGAAACAGGCCCATGACCCTTTACACACACATATATATGTTGAAACGACTGTCTGAAATGATACTGTTCAACGCTGGCTGTTAATAGCTGTCACCAGTGTCTAATGGCTGCCACACCTTGATACTGTACACCCTGCTGCTTAAAATGAAATCAACCCTCTAGCCATCGAGCCATCTTATTCTGAAAAGGAAAACTCAAGCTAGTTCCACAGCAAACAATGTGCAAATGATTGCAGATGAAGTCAAATCTAACACCTTCCTCATCACAACGCGCAGAGACTGACAAGCTTCTTTATATTATGATGCCACATTTTGATACCACTCATACATTTTCATCTTGAGCATCGGTTGTCTTGGGTGCTGATGCACACTTCAAGGGCACTGGAAGATACTTAGTCATAATCATTCAGTGACTGCAAGAAGAATGTCACATAAAACCTTGTATGATCGCCAGAAGCCAACACAATGAGCCATTGGACTAAATCGATCACTCAATCAATCAAAATATAAGTACATCAATTTGAATTGTACTGATGCAGTTGTAATAATTTTGTTTGACTATGACTTTTGTAAGATTTGAGGAAAGTCCACTGGAAACCAAATCAGAAAAGGAGCTCACTCAAAAAGGTGCATTGCATGGAGGACTTTTAAACCGTTTAGTATTATTCTCAGTAGTGAGCACCACCAACTTCTCCTTAAAGCAGTCGCACATAGTTTCAATAAAAGATTAATGTTCGTGAAAAAAGGTGTCACTCAGAAACAAAACAAAAGAACTGAGGAGTAGCCATTGTAGAGCATCTATCCTTCATTAGTGTGGATCATTTCCGAAACAATTCCTTTATGGGATTGAGCGATAGTGCAGCAGCGAGGATGTAAAAGGTGGGAATTCTGTAATGGCAACATCAAAAGTCTACAAATCAAAAGTGTAATATTACAGGTAAGGTATTAAGAAATTAACAAATACCTTGCGTCCGCTTACTCCTTTCAAAAATCAGTAATAATAATGTATGAGCTTGTTTTGTTAAACCATCTTAAAATGAAATCAGGACTATTTAGGGAAAAAGAAACCCATGAATCAGAAACCGGCGTTACCTACAGTGTAACAAATGGATTGTGATCAGTTTAGCTTCACCTTTTGGAATCATGTGCAGAGTGAGTGTGCTTACATTGAATCCAATAATAACCAGCACAGAAGAAGAGGTTTCTTATAGCATCCTCAGCTATCCATTAATCAATACAGTAATAGTGCTGACTGCAGCTACCGCGGAGAAATGGGAGGGGGTGGCGGGGCCTGCCGCCTAAAATAAGCTCTCTCCTTGAAGCGCGGCCTGGACTGCTAATAAGCGCTCGTGTCGGGATGCCGGTGTCACGGCCGATATAGCAGATAGGCTTTACAGCAAGCCATCACTATTGTTCCCTTCCTCTCCGTTCCCGTCTTCTTCTCTCTTCTCATTTCTTCCATCCCTCCCTCTGACTGGGCTGTGTTCTCTTCTGTGGGCATTCTCGCCTGGCCTGCTGCCCAAGCTGCCATTAAGATAGTTTCAGCATTTTCTCCAAGGCCCACACCATTCCTTCCTTCTCTTTCTTTTCGTGCTCTCGGTGGAATCCCTCCGGTATTTATATCTCAACTCGGAGCTGCCTGATACATGGAAAATGGACAAGAGACACACTAAATCATTGGATATCATAGCAAACCAACCTTTTGATCAAGTTTGGGATAATAATCACTGGACCAGTGGGTTGTGTGTGGGAGCAAGAATTTGATTTTGTGCAACACACACTCCCTATAGATGGTTCATTTCCTGCCAAGATGCTTCGGAGAGATACAGGCAAAGTGTACTTTCTCACATCCTTGGAAAAACAGATAGACAGCCTAGTAAATGTTCCAACATTACCGTTTTGTGTTATCAAATGTATACCGAAAATATGAGATCACCCTCTGAGCCTGAAAACATATAGACCGGAAATGATATCCAACAAACAAGATCCTGATTAGAGTTTTTAAAACGAGGCGGAGAACGCACGAGACGTCGCTGACGTCTTCCTGAGATTTGTAGATGCAGTAAAAGTTCATCAGCTCTTATACCACACGGGGGCAGTAGGGGGCAGTAGGGGGCAGAGGGCGCACGATACCAGAAGCAGGTCCATGTTGACGGCCGGATCACATGAGAGGATTTCAGCCCCGTCTCTTACTCGCCTCCCTGGACGTTAGTGTGTAGACACTGACCGCAGCGCCCGCAGACACGGATCTGGGGTCAGTTTTAATCCTGCTAACGCTTAAATTGTGTAAATGCACTGCACTCTCCCTTTATTGAATGCAACTTCACACCAGAGCAGTCAGACTCAGCATGCAATATGAGGAGCATAGCTTTGCTTTACACTAAAGCAAAGTATTTAGCTGTTTAATCTCTCTGGGTTTTTGGTGTGCAACTGTTATGTGTGAGGTTTATTGTGTGGAACAGTTGAGGTGAACTCAACACAAAGAGACACAAGACAGCTGCACACAGATTGACACACCAGAGACAGAAATCAGCTGGTCACACCAGAGCGGCTGTGGACATGCTATCCCTTTATGAAGAAGATAACTAATACTGGCCATTATGTTGTTTATTTCAGTTGCTTAAGTTCCTGGGAAAATGTGTTGAAATATTCCATCAAAATCATACATCATACATATATATTATATACTTGCCTTAGCTGTCTGGGCAAATGTTTTTTTTTTCCACTGACATGCTTTGTTGGAATTGTTCAATTTCCCTGATTATGTCTCTCTGTTAACATCGTTTGTCACAACACATACATTTCTCCCACTCTCTCTTTTCAGAAGACCCAAAGCTCTGTAATAGAGTTTCCTGGGTCACTGTGCACATTCGGCTTCCTTTGTGCCCCAGATTCATTCCATTTCGCTGCCACTGGAAGTCAGATGTCAGAGTTTTCAAGTTCAGCTTCTCGGTGAAAAAAAGCCTCTGGATTATTTATCAGCCCTTATCCCCCATTAGCACCATAAATCGCCTTGACTTCCAAGATTCTGTCTCTCTCTCTCCCTTCATGCTCCTCAGATCTACAGGCTCCTTCACCGACGAGGAGATGCGATGTGGACTGTGTGAGCTTAACAGATAAAAACGGTCTGGTGTCTTTTCACCCTCTCTCTCTATTCAATCGCTTCCAAGTATCTTTGACAACCTTGCCTGGTATTTTGGCAGCAGTCCCTTGAGTGTTGATGTCAGCTGAGAGGCGGGGGTGGAGAGACTGAAAGAGAGGGGAGGGGGAGGAAAGCGGGCTATTCAAGGCACTTGTCCTCTGTCTCCCTCAGTCACACAGAGCAAAGCAGGGGGAGCACTGAGGAGGGGGGGGAGAGGCACACATGCATCAACACACACACACACACACACACAAGCCAACACACAGCCACATTTTCTCAGACTGCTGCACAGACTGACAGCAGCAAGCAGAGTTGAGAGCCAGCGCAACAGAGAGAGAGAGAGAGAGATTGGAAACGAGGGAGACATCCGCAGAGGCCGGAGTGAAGAGGAGAATTACACAGGACTTACCCTTTTCTCTTTCAGCTCTCTATCAAAGCCTCTGGGGGCCACAAAAGGAATAAACCTTGCTCTACTCTTGAACTGAACTCGCTCTGCTACAGGACCCCGCGCTCTGCTATGGCAGCCCCTGTGGGCCTTGGGAACGCCGCCTGCCTCTCACCTCGTTCCCACCGTTGGCGTGTCTCTCTCTGGGCTGTGTTGACCCTCTCGAGCCTGGCCTGTGGGTTCAACCTGGATACCACTCACACGCTGCATAAGTTGGGAGAGCGTGGCACCTTTTTTGGTTTCTCTCTAGCGCTTCACCAACAGCTTACCCCCGAGCCTCAGAGCTGGTGAGTGGATTCATACGCAGCAGTCCTGGGTGTCCTGTGTGTGTGTGTGTGTGTGTGTGTGTGTGTGTGAGAGCTGCATACTCTTCATTTCAAACACATGTGTGATAGCCTATGTTTAAGTGCACCTACTCCCTCACTACAATGAATTATCATTTTTGAAGGCACGTTGTTGTGTGGTTACTACAGCCAGCATTTGTCCATTAAAATGCTCATAATTCCACAGCACTGAACTGGGTGCAGTGGTTTCATCGTGTTTACGTGCCGCATGTATAGCGAGGGCGGTCTGAGCGCAGTTAATAGATGGTGATTTACAGTAAGTGGAGATGCCAAGAGTGGGTGAGACTCAGTCTGCTGAATCAGCAGGCAGGCCGCTACAACTGAGAAGGGCGAAAGAAGAGGGATTTACAGTGATTCTGCTGGAGCAGGTCAGGGCCGGTGCGGTGATGAGAGTGCACATTATGAAGAGAGTGAGGATACTAAGTGTGTTGGTGTTTGTTATCATCCTGCAGGCCTGCGTGTATACGAGTGAGTTTGTCGTCTCGAAAGTTGTGCGTATGTGTGTTGAGTGTTTGTGTATGTGTATGTTGCCAACAGCTGTTTTGGTGTCTTTCTGTGTGCCTGTAACAGTCATAAGCCCAGATCCCATCCTCCAGAGATCATGAACAAACAACAGGTCTGCTTGCAAATCTTTGGCAATGTAAGAAGTATAGACACGTTGCTTGCGTTTTGTTGAGTCAATAACTTTTTTGTTGCTTATTGAGAAATGCAGATAGTTCATCTGATGAGGTGCCAGTATGGACTGTTTTGTTCTCTACAGCTGTTTAAAGACACCCTGAACGCACTGCAGGAATTTCCAAACAGTTCCTCTTAAGGGTGCAGCAACAGTGCAACAGCAACGGGAACTGAAATGGCTACATAAATATCACGCACATAAATATGATGCACGGATGTAACACGAATATGTCCTCTCTCCCCTGGCAAAAAAAAGGTTTCAAATAAGAGACTGCATTAGTTTACTACAGGTCCCTGTTAAGGCGCTCCATATTTAACTGCTGGCTCCTCAGTTTACCCAGGCTGGAGTCATCCTGTCGCTTGGTAAGACCAGGGGAATGACATCAGACAGACAGTCAGTGGGCAAGCCTGTCACCCCTCTGAAACCTCTTACCTACTTACTGTCCAATAGCATTCCTGGAACTTATTTTAAACACGAAGTGACTATGAGCTTACAGTATTGTATAGCCCACTGCCGGGGCACATTTAGTATTTCACTAAAGGGCGTATTCCTCTCCCGAGAGAAGGTGAGCACCCGGTCTACTGCCTGTTGCCCTTCTTGCATTTTGTTAGATGGTTGCTGTGAAAAGTCAGGAAATTGGGTTAAGTCACAGCAGTCACAGATTCATGGCATATATGCATTAGTGGAGACGATCAATAACATTGGTCCAACCTGACGCGCTGATGCGATGCATCTGCTGGAAGAGTGTGGCATGAATAATGCTCTTGCCAGTACGCTGTGACGATCATCTTGGTGAGTTCATCACGACGGTGGACTGAGGATCTCACTACATTTGGAGGTGATCTCACTGCGAGTTGTCTGAATCACACATGTGTTGATTGTGCACTCCCTGCATTATCGCAACTCTGATCTGGGAGTTTGGTTTCATGTTGTCCCTCGTGGTGACTCCACTAATAAAGGGTCTAGAAGTAAATTTGCCTGAAACGTATTGCAATTAGATGCTATTGACTCACTTTCTCTTTGTACTGATAAGGTTTGGGTTACTGTAGCCTTTGGCCATATTTTGTTGCACTTATTGTGTCTTATGCCACCTGATTCAACAGTGAATATGATATTGCTTGCTTTGATGCTCTGTCCTGCGCTTACTCATAATGGTGTCATGCAACCCATAATGTTACAGTGCTAATAGAGATCGGTTTAGTCATACTGCAGTCCTTTTAGAGCTTTACCGTCTTTGTTTTTCAAAGGAACGATGAGAGGGAAGAGGGAGAGATCTTAACCACGATGCCATCTCGGGCCACAGAAATTGAGCTTCAGATGCAGTGGGCATGCTTGTGGAAATATGAATGCCTTCCTGCTCAGTCTTATCACCGTGGCTGCACCAACCCCCCGCGACTCCTTTTCACTATTGAAGGTCAAGCCACAATTCTGCTCCCCAGCCCACTCCTATTCCCTTCAGCTAGCTCATGTAGCGCCGCTAGCTCATGTTGACTGACATGCTGGAAGCAGATCCCGGCTATAGGAAAGGGCTGGGAGGAAGTGAAAGTATGCCACACGGGAAGAGGGATAGGAGCCAAGATCTGGCAACCCAGACTTGTGTGAAAGCAGGTTTCTATATCTCGATTGTCTCGGTTGTCATTGCCATAAAGCAAAAAAAATAAAGAACTCCGGCTGGACTAGGTGACTATTTCCTCTACTGCTATGAAGGAAAGTGGACGAGACGAGGGGGTATTTGAGTCTTCTGGTGTTATGTGTGGCTGTGCTATTTATACTGCTATGAGAAGCGCTTCCGCTAATAGCCCGCCACCTGATGAAGAAAGGAAGGCCCCTGTGCTTAACCCCTCTACTGTCAATCTCCCTGACTACAGCTACTGCATGTTTTACGTGTCGCAACCGTCTACCAAACAATACATAGCAGCAAAGCATACCTGAGTCCAGCAGAAGGACAGAATCCAATCCTGTGTGATATGATACATTTTCGATAAAGAATACGTTGCAGTGGCCGCAGCAGTGCAGATGCTGCATAGGTGCACGATGGGGACTTATACATTGTCTAACTCTGCGCAGTATTATCACACACCCCGCACAACTTTACTGCCTCAAACACTTTGTAACCATGCTGACTGCCTGTATTCACTATGCAGGGTATACTGTAAACTCATAATGTCTGACGCTGTCAAACGATACTCATACCCAGCATACCCATGTCTCCTGGAGACATCCAGCTTCAGAGTTACATGTCATATGCTTATATTGGTCTCTGTCACATGATTTAATATCAGGCTCTTTTCTCCAAACTGAGGCAACGTGGTGGGGGGAAGCCATCGGCCCTTTGTCTCTCTGATGCGGGTCACAAATCATCTATTGAGACTTTTCGCTGAAGGCTCTCTATCTGGCCTTGGGAGACATTTATTGCACCTCTCTATTCTGCTCCGCTGATTTATATTCCCTCTTCTCAGTTTGTCAGATTTATTAAAGCATTGAATCCATGGCAGTAATTTCCTTTTTCTGCACATGTGCACATGGTGATATTTCTAAAAATTAATACTTTTTTTTTTAAAGGTGCAAGATACCCACACGACAGGTGCTCAACCAGACTTTGGCAACATTGTTAAACTGTTACTTGTCAGACCGTCAGGCTGCAGATAGCCAGGGAAAGTAGAGAGTCTCGGGTTGCCACGAGGCACGTTCACGTTTACACCCGATGGATCAGCTTTGGTTCCATTCTGGGGAGGAACGCTCCGTCTCACGGCCTGCGGAGCCACAGGTACAGGAACCCAGACATCTAGTCCGGAGTTAGGTTTCGCTGGCTGACTGAGATTCTCAAACGGCGCTCTCTGGAGCTGAACAAACCCCCTCACTGAACGAGAGGCCCGATTAACACAGCTCCAAAAGCCAGGAGTGAAGCAAAGTGTGGCGGTGCTTTTCACACGGCATCCAATAGCTTTCAGAAATGCATTCTCCAAAATTATTCTTCGGTGGTAATATTAATTTCCATTTATCTCCTCGTGAATGACGCACATTCTTGCAGTTAAATTGCGAAAAACAGGAACATTTTTTTGTTTTTTAGAGTGCAGAAAAACATCCTCTTCACCTTACAGTGCAGCCGCCTTTGTGTAACACATTTATATATGTGTGTAAATGAGGCGCAGCATAACTCCTTCACACATTGGAAACACAATGAAGGACTTCTGGGGGCCCATTTGCATCAAAATAGCCAAATAAAGGCAGCTTTTTGAACACCAGCTTAAGAGTTGACAATGAACCTTCCCCTTTTCCCTCCCTAATTCAATTCATTATGTTTCTCTTGCTCTCTCCCTCTCCGTCCGTCCCACAGTAAGTCTTGTTCCTGAATCTCCCAGGGGCCATTCGTGTGAAAGCCTCGTAAATGTAGGGGCTCACCCTGTTGCAGCGCTTATTTATATATGAGAGATCAGAAAGAGCAAGGGGTAGGGGGCCATGTGCTTTACAGTGTGTGACACACACACACACACACACAAACATTGGAATTGCAAGAGTGTGGAGAATAGTATGGCGTGGCACACACATACACCTATACATACACACACAGACACACACACATTTAGACAAACACACATGCATTCACACAGATTCCACTGCTCTTTCCTGCCTCCCGCTTATTCTCTGTCGATTTAGCATTCTCCCACAGCTCCTCCATTGGCCTGGCCTCGATAAAAGCTCGGTGGGAAGCTGCCCTGCCTGGCAGAGAGCTTTCAGGAATATTACTCTGCGGACCACGTGCTCACTGAGGGGGAACAGGGCCGATCTGCAGAGTCAGGAGGAAACACACAGCTGAAGATCTGATAGAAGTGCAGAAATCATGCCCAGCTTGGCAGTGTAGGAGGCGTAGGAGCTGATTCTGCACCTGCACCTCTGAGAGAGAAAAGGTGCCAAGGTGATCCAACATGACTTTTCTGGAGTCTTGTCTGTTATGGTTGTTAAATTTAGGAGTTATTTATTCCCAGTCTTGTGTTGCAAAGCTCAGCTGGTGAAGCATTAGCTCTAGTTGACTCATGCATTTGACTATGAATGAGGTATGGTCTGTGTGTG